>LASS02010749.1:0-11292 GCA_001272975.2 Laurentiella sp. PUJRC_G5 | reverse complement strand
AAACCCCAAAACCCCATGGATGAAAATTTGAAATAGTAAAAGTTAAATAATAAAGTAATAGTTTAAAAGTCAAAGTACGTGAATTTGTCATTTCTTTTTGAACAATCCTCCAAGCATGCCCTTCTTTACATTATCTTGAATATTCTTTTGAGTAAGCCCATTTCTTTTATTCTGAAGATTATTTATTTCGTCGTTCCTTAATCCAAGGATTTTATAAATAACAGAAAGTCTCTGCTCATTTTCTTAATTACTATAATAATATTAAGTGGATGATAATATTACCTTATCTGAACATTCTCTAAGTATTGGATAAATAGATGCTTAGCTAGCTGAAGATTTTCAAAAGCTTCCTGAGCTTCTGTCTATTATTGCTATTATGAACTAACATTAGATTGAGATGCCTTTATTTGCTGCAATTCGCCTTTGAGTGTAGTGTTCTTGCCTTCCAAATCTTATTTTTACTATTTGTACTCTTCTAGTTCCTGCTGTAATTTCTTGAATCTGTCAACAATACTTTCCTGTGGAAGATCTTCATCATCATAGTTCTTAAGATCAATACTAGATGTGTTAATATCAAAATTCTCAGGTTTCATGGCGAAACTCTTGCCACCTCCTCTTGCAAAACTGTAATCTCCTTCCTACAGTTATTTCTTAAGTGCTTCATTTTCAGTTTCAAGTTTCATAGTTAATTCCAATTACTCGCGGAGCTTCATGCCTAACTCCTCTTACTTTTTATGAAGCTCTAAATACTTACTAATATTTTCATAACTCTTATCAGTATCAGCCAACCCTATTATCTTATCATTAAGATCGTTAATCTTTTATTTCAATTGAATAGTCATTTACTATAAATTGTTGTTCTATTATAGTGATTCGTTAAGCTAGACTCTTAAATCTTCATTTTCTTATTACAATGCTTTAATACTTTGTTGATCTTTTTCTTGTTATTTACCAGACTTAGAAGCCTAAATCATTTGAACAATTTATTCTTTTTCTTATTTCAACTCTTGCAATTTTTCCTCCATCTTTCCTTAATTCTCCTCAATCTCTTAAACATTTATTTCCTTAAGTTTGTCCAAAGGTATTTTATCTTGGTTAAGCCAATAGTATTTACCCTACTTAGATAATAAATACCATGCCTAATCTTGATACTTGACTCTTTTGCAGAATTGTAGTTAATCATTGTTAAGATCACCAATAATCTCTGAATTATGATCCTACTCAGCAGTATGAATTAAACTATCATTGAATTCTTTCTATCTGTGTAGATCGCTTTATTATCTTTTAAGTTCATTCATTTAAATATCGAATTCTCCTAACTTACTTTCAATCTCATCTATTGATTGATTTAATTTATTGCCATCAGACTATTTGAGTTTTTGGGTTAATCTTTCAATTTAAGCTTTAAGATCAGCATTTTCCTTATGAACAAAATCTAATTCTTCATCATGATGTTATTTAAGTGACTTTAGTTAAGCATCAAGTTCCTGCACTTTCTTTTTATCCTTTTGTCTTCTCTCTGTTTCATGTTGGAGTTCTTATTACTTCTCTTAGATAATAAGATCTTTCTCGTGTAACTCAGCCTAGAGACTCTAAATTTAGTTATCTTTCATTTTCAATTGCATATCAGATTCCTTCTTTGCAAATTCCATTTTCTAGCTTAGATGAGACTGAGTTTGCTCCATTTCTTACTTAAGTTGCTCATATTCTTCAAATTATTTCTCAAGATCCGTCTCCAAATTTTGAATCTCATCAGCCTTAGTCTTCAATTGAGACTTCAAACTATCCAAATCATTCTTAGAAGTTGTATTTTCTTTCTCCAATTATTGAGTCTTCTATTGGTATTAATTAAGCTATTCTGATAATTATCTAACTTGTTGGTTTTCTGATTCAGACTAGGTCTTTTTCAGTTAATCAAGCTCTGCTTTCAATTGTGTATTTATAGATTTGAGTTTTTCATTTTCTTGTGTCAATTATTCTATTTGATCATTCAATTCGGCAAGAATATCAATTCTTTCTTTTCTTTCTCTCTCAATATCCTCCTCTTTTGCCTAAATTTCAGCTTCGAGGTCATAAACTTATTAAAGAGTAGACATTCTTTCTTATTCCTTTTCATCAATTTATTTCTTAAGTTCTTCTCTAACTTTATCTTGCATCTTTTCAAACAATGATTTCTCTGAATCTTTCTTTTGAATTACTTAGCTGTGATCATTCTCTAGCTTCTTCCTTAGTTATTCTAATTACTCATTATTTTGTGATTATAACTAATCTAGCATTTCTTAATGAGCATCCTTTATTTGCTCTAATTCTTATTCTTTCAACTTCATTTGTTGATTCAGTTGATTGTTCAATTCTTTGATTTGCTTTTACATTTAACTAATCTAAGTTTCATATTTCTCTTCTTATTATTGTACCTCTAACTGTAAAGCATCCATTTGCTCTTCATGATCCTTTTTCAATTACTAAATCTCTGTCTTGTATTTCTATTGGTCTTCTTTGTTCTGCTTTTTAAGCTATTCAATTTGTTTTTATTAATCTGATTTTTGGGATTAAGTTTCCTACTCTAAGTCTTTATTGTATGTTTCTAATTCTTCAATATAACGCTTTTGATCTTCTAATTGGTTTTAAAGATTCAATATTTGTTTCTCTAAGTCATTTTATAATTTCTTTAACTCATCCTATTTCTTTTTAATTAGAGTCTCCTTAAGTTGTTCTTACTCTTCTCTGAACTTTTCCAATTCTTCTTCTTTCTCTTAAAGCAATCTAATTTTTTCTTGAGTTTCATTTTAAATCTGTTTTCTTAGTTTTTCTTATTCCTCTTTTGATTTATTTTCAATACTCTTTAAGTCTTAATCTTGTTGAATTCTTAATTATTGTATCTACTTCTCTCTATCTTATTAAGTTAATTCAAGATTTTATATGGATTCCTATAGTTATGCCTCAAGATCTTTTCTTATTTTCTCTTGCATACTTATTAATAGCTTATTTTGCTGTTCTTTTTCTTAAATATCTTTATGGTATCTTTATTCAAGTTCTTCCTTCATTCTCTCTAGCTCTTCTCTTAATTAATCCTTCTCTCTTTCCTTTTGATTAAGGAGGTCTTGAGTTTATTGATCTTATTCTTCACTTAGGGATCTTACCAGTTCCTCTTATTCGTTCTTAAGTCTTTCGATCTCATTTTATTATCTTTGTAACTTAGCCTAAGCTTCATTTTAGATGTTATCTATCTCTGATTATAACTATTATCTAATTTCATCTTATTCTTAGATAGATTACTATTCTAATTAATGCTTTAAAGCTTGCAATTTAATCTTATTGGTTTCATTCATTTGATTTAATTCGTATTCTTATTGCTTAATTAGTTCGTCAAGTTGTTACTTAGCTTCTTGATCTTATTGCTATCTAGCTAGTTTCTCATCATCTAACATTTTAAGAACACTGTCTCTTGCCTTCATTTAAAGGACTTAAATCAATGACCTCTCTTTATTAGATCTCTTTTCTTTATCCTAATTTTCCTTTCTAAGTCTCTCTGCTAACTCAGCTAATTCCTGTTCTTTTAATGCTTATTATTATTCTATCTATTCCTAAAGTTGTTGTTTTTCTCTCTCGAAATCTTCCTGCATTTCTAACATCTGTTAATCTAATTCATTTTGTAATTCCGACACTTTATTTTAATTCTATTCATTAATTTTTTATAGCATCTCTTGTTCTTTTTATTTAGCATCCCTCAATTATTCTTGAGTTTATTTAAATAAATCATTATACTCATCTTATGCTTTCTTTAATTCCTCTTATTTTGCTTATTATTCTTATTCAAGTAATTCTTCAAGTTCCTTTATTTTACCACTGTATTTATCTTAAACACTCAACAATTAGTCATCTTTCAATTGTATTTTCTATTCTAATTATTCTTGCAATTATTTAAGTTAAGCATTATACTCATCTTATGTGCTCAATAATTCTTCTTCTTTCAATTATTATTCTTATTCCAGTAACTGCTGAAGTTCCATTAATTAGACATCATACTCTTCTCTAATTCTTTAGATTTCCTCTTCCTTCAGTTATTACTCTTATTCTAATAATTCATTAAGTTCATTGAGTTAAGTATCATATTCATCCCTTGTTCTTTAAAGTTCTTCTTCTTTCTTTTGCTTTTCTTCAATAGCATTTTACAGTTCTTACTCGATAACTCTCTTAACATGCTGTTGCAATTTGACGATCAAAAACTTTTCTTTTTCTTTCTTTGATAGTTCTTATTTCATTTCCTATTAAAGTCTTTACTGTACTTCCTCTAATTTCTATCTTTATTCTTAAAGCAGCTCCTATTCTCTTTATTGTTGCTCTTATTATTGCTCTATTTCTCTCTGTTCCATTTCACTAAGAAGTTGTTTCTCAAGAAGTTCATTTTATCTTTAATGTTCCTCTTATAGTTATCTGATTTTGTCTTGCTTATCTTATTCCATTTATTGTCTAACTCTTTCTAATTTCTCTTGTTCGCTTTCTTTCAGGCGACTTTCTTATTAATCAATCTCTTCTTTTAATCTTTGTTCAAGTTTAGCTGTTTCTTGGGCATGTCTATTTTAAATTTCTTCAAGAAGTCTGTGTTGCTCAAGATCTTTACCCTTCTTTTCATTTTCTAATTGTTCTTTAAATCTTTGCTTCATTTCTTCCAATTCTTATTCTTGTTATTATAGAAGTTCATCTCTCTCATTTTATGCCAGCTCTTCTTGTTCCTATCTTTCTCTTTCAATTTAATCTCTAATCTCTTGTTCTTTTTAGAGCTATTCTTGCATCTATTAAAGTTTTTGTTCAAGAGATTTTTTAATAGTTTCTTGTAATAAGCCTGCAGAAGTCTATTAGTTTTTCATACCATGTAACTTCTCCTTTTTCTTTGCTATTTTCTCCAATAATTACTGTTTCTCAAGTTAAGCTTATTCATCCTACTCTAAAAGTTACTATTCAACTGCATCTTTAGCTTGTTTTTCTTCTTTTAATGAATCTTTTATTTGAAGAAGCTTTTGTTTCTTTTTCGCAATCTTTTCTTGGAGTTATTATCTTTCAATTTAAGCTTATTCATTTAGTTCAGATAATTATTATTCTACAGCATCTTTATCTTATTTCTCTAGAGCTAATGACTCTTTTACTTGAATTAGCTTTTGCTTCTTTTTAGCAATCTTCTCTTGAAGTTCTTATCTCTCAGCCTAAGCTTGTTCATCGTATTCCATCAGCTACTATTCAATAGCATCTTTAGCATGTTTTTCGTTCTCTAATGATACTCTAACAGAATTGAGCTTTTGTTTCTTTCTTAAAATCTTTTCCTCTAATTATTATTTCTCAATCTAAGCTTACTCCTCCAATTCTTAAATTTACTGTTAAATAGATTCTTTAGAAGACTTTTCTTCTTCTAAAGATTCTTTCATCTAGCTAATCTTTTGCTTTTTCTTAGCAATTTTATCCTATAGTTACTATAGTTGGCTAACTACTTATTAATTCTATCCTTATACTAATGCTTAAATCTATTCTTTTTATTAAATCTCTTGTTCTAAATTCTATTTCAGCATTGCTATCTTTTCTTTTTTCTTCATTATCTTCTAGTCAACCAAATGCCTCTCAGTTTCCATTTATTCATTTTAAACTAAATATTGATTTTCTAGCTCTTCTCTTTATTGGCTTTCCTCAGCTAATTATTATTTCAATTATGCTATTTTCTGTTTTTTCTTAGCGACTTTCGCTTCTAGCATTTGTTTATATTAAATCTCTTATTAGATTTGCTCTTATTTAATTCTTTCAATTTCATCTTTTTCTTCCTTTTCTTTCTACAATTATTCAGATATCTGGTTTATCTTTTATTCCAATGATTTCTTAATAGTCTCTTAAATCATTTTAGCTGAAGATTGCTCTTATTTTATAGTTCCTATTTCCATTCTCATGCAGCCTAGTTTTTGCTTTTTCTTTACAACTCTCTACTGTAACTGAACCTTTTCGACCTAGACTTTCGACAACTCCTCATCAAGTTGCTTCTTATCTTCCTCTTTTTGTTATTAAAGCTGTTCAATGTCTCTTTCATTGGTCACCTTGGTCATTTCTAGTTCCATCTCCAGAGAAGATATTTTGTTTCTCATGACCTCACATTCCTACATTAAATCATGATTGTTTTACTCTAGTCTGTTGCATTTATTAGTCAACTCGATGTTATTCTGGGATATTCTCGCTACTTTCTTGGTCATTTCTTCAATCTCAGAGTCCTTATAATTTAATCTCTCTCTGAATTGTTCCTCAACTTCCTTTCTAATATTTTCCTCTTCGATCTTATTTGAACCTTTGGTTCTTTCCAATTCATGTTCTAGTCTTTCGTTCAGAGAAGTTAACTCAAAGATCTTTGATTCCATATTCATAATCTCTTCTACGTTGGATCTTGATTCTTGTTTAAGAGTGTCGAATTTATCTTTTAGTTCGTCATACTTAATTTATAGCTTGTCTCTGTTATTTGTCATTATCTTAAATTCTTTCTTAGTTGCCTTGAATAATCTGAGGTAATGATGTGCTGCATCCTTGGGATTATTTTCAATCTTTTGTTCTTCTTCCATGTCTGCATTAGGACTAATATCAGCAGTTTTATCATCAGCAAGACTATCAAAGCTAACCTCACCCTTTCTAAGAGTGTTTATGTATTCAATTTCCTCTTTTAAATGCTATATCTGTTACAACAATTCAGTTTCTCTCTTAGCCAGTTTTTCCTTTTGGCTTTCAACTTGTAATTTCTCAGCTTTCATTTGTCTTATAATCTTGTCACACTTGTTGTATTCAGACTCATAGAGAATTCTTTACTCTTACTGCTATTGAAGCATGTTATTCATATCAAGCAATTGGCTTTCTAGTTCATTCAACTAAGCTTGATAAGTTTCATTAGCTTTTTCTTTAGATTTTTAAGTTTCAGCTAAGTCTTATTTGATTTTCTCAGCTTATTGCTTGAACATAGTGTTTTATCTCTTAAGAGTATCCAAATCATTCTAAAGATTCTCATTTTCTTAGACTATTTTGTCATTTATTTCTTGGATTTCATCATATTAAGCTTTTATTATGAGGAGTTCTTCTTGTTAGGAAAGATCTTTTTGAAGTTATTTAATTATTAATCTAAGCTCGCTATTCTCATCTTGTAATTATTCATTCATTTAGGTTAACTGATCAATTTGTTCTTGAAGTTCTTCTTCATACTTTGTTTTATGGCCTCCATCACTAAGTATTTACTCAATTGATTTCTCCAATTCATTTTAAGCTTCTTAAGCTCTCATTTATTGCTATTATTGAATCTACGATTATTTCAATTACTGTTATTATTTCTATTGATATTTTCTTGATGCTTCTAATTGAACTTACTCGGACTCTATCATATCTTGACTTAATTCAACAAAGCTAGATTCTAACTCTTTCAGTTTTTCCATGAAAAGCTTCTTAACTGAATCAAGATCTTGTTCCTTCTCAATTAGTTTATCCTCTAGATCTTTAAACTATATTTCTAATTCCTCTTCTTTAGCTTAAACATGATTTATGAGTTAAGCTTTGAAGGCTTCAAACTTAGCTTTATCTTCTGTAGGTCCAGTTTATATTGTTTAAACATATAGAGATTAACAAGCAAAAGATATGAACTTGTCTTTTTATTCTATTTCATTCTAAGCAATCAAGTCTCTTTCTTTATAAAGCAAATCAGTTTTAAGTTTACTAACAGCTAACTAATTAAGATTCTAAGCATTTTCTAATAAAGAGAATCCATCTTTATACTCATTCACTATTTTTTCAAGTTTGTAAATTCTATCTCCAGTTTATTTGAGTTATTTGTTTAGTTTGTTAAGGGTTTCAGCCTTTTAATTTGCATCAACTTCAGCTGCATTTCTTTCAGCAATTTCGTTTTCACATCTAGTTTTTAAGTCCTCGATTTATTTTCTTAAGATTTCCCTTTCTTCAGACATTACTTTAACTTCCTCAAGTAAACTATTTAAATTATCCTGGTATTCAAGAGTTTGCTGATCGGTACTTTGAAAAGATTAAACTGGTGCTTAATTATAAGGTTAAGGTGTTTAATGTTCAGTGTTAAATCCTTGGCTTTAAACTGGAGTAAAATGTTATTGGGTGGAAGTTTTTGGTCTAATGATTCCCTTCTTAGGTGGCAATTATCCATTAGATTAATTTAAGTCGTCATTAAGTTATCCTGGTCTCTAAGTAATTGGATATTATTAACGGTTTGCAAAGCTTCCACTAGAGTTCATGTCTCTTGGGGCTTAACTCTTATTTCTTATTGGTTAAGGATTAATGACAGTAGCAGATGTCGTTCTTTCTTGACTATCATGGCCAAATCTAGGATCTCTACTACCAGTCATTATCATTGAGTAATTTGATGCCATATTTTGACTAAAAACAGTAAGATTGCCTGCTTTGTTAGTATTTTTATTATCTTCTTTTTCTTTGATCTCTTTAACCATTTAATCCAAGATTTTCTTATTCTTTTCAAAATCAGCTTTCAAATTTTATATTTCTTTATCTTTGTTATTTACAGCTCTTTACAGCCTCCTCATTGATAGCATGAACTTTTGTACTTAAAGGCACAACTATTCAAGCTTATTTTTAAGTTCTCCATTTTCTTGATTTAATTATCTAGTAAATGGATCAGAAAATCCACTTCCACCCATAGAACCTGGTCCTCTTCTCTGCATCTCCTATTGATAATATGTTAGTGAATAGCATTCTTTCTCTAATTCTTAGACTCTTTTTCTTAAGTCCTCATTTTCTCTAGTTAATTAAGTAGAATTATTACTCGCTTAACGTTATTAAGTACTTCCAAAATTGGCTGCTCCTTATGAAGAAGGATCATATCTATTGGGTCTAGACTTTTATCTAATTTACTGGTTCTATCTAGAATTGTTCTATTAAGAGGTAGTTTCGGCTGTTATTGAGGTGCTTTAGAGTTTTCTCAATTAAGCTTAAGTATCTTCTAGAGTATTCTTAAGAATTTGATTTTCATCCTTAAGTTTATTATTTTCAACTCTTTAGTTCAGGTATTTCTCATTAGCTTTTCTAAGTTCTTGATAAATCTGTTCATTATTTCTCTATAATTCAGCATACTTCTTTTCATGATCTTTAGTATGATATCCTAATTATGCACCAGGAGAGGTAGTTATATGGTGTTATTCAATTCTTGATCTTGATTTAGATCTCTATTCGCTTTACTTTTGAGATTATGAATGCTGGTTAATTAATTGTTCTAATTGCTAAATGCTTCTTTATTCCTCTAATAAATGAGAGTCTACTTATCTTTCAAATTCATGGATATCTTAATTTTTGACCATAAGCTTGCTAGCAAAGTCCTCAAAAGATAATTCAAAATTCTTAAACTTCTGTCTTATCACTTTCATATCCTACTCCTAGTCTTACTATGATCCTGTGTTTTATAGTATTTATGGATTATTTAAATCTTATAACTTATAGAAGTTAGAACCTGTATTGCTCATCGGCATACCTGCTGGTCTGCCTCTTGATCCTGATCTTTCAACATTTGTTTTTCTCATTTCAGCACTTTTTTAGTATGTAGCTATTTTCTTTTCAAATGGACTCATTAATAAATTTTACTAGTTTTTCTCACCACTTAATAACCTTTTATTCTAATCATCTATATTACTTAGATTCTGTTTCAAATCTCTTATTATTGAATTTAATTTATGATGATCTTCTTTCAGTAATCCCTCTTTAAATTTCAATTGACCTTTAAGTTTATGAACGATTTTTTGGTGTTATTCTTGCTTTTTTTTAAGGTTAATAAGTTCTTTCTTGAAATCTTCAATAATTCTAGTGTTTAATGGGAAATTCTTTTCATTTTTCTAGTTGATAAGCTCTAATTATTACTATAAATTTCCAGAGAAATTGGCCATTTCTAATTAACCTGTGAATCTATCACTATTTATTGAGGAGCTTAGCAAATTATTTTCGACCTACTTTTGTTTCTATTAAATAAATCCCTTTAAATCGCCCATAATAGAAGTGACTTTGGTTTTAGCATCATACCATAATCCTAAGGATTCATTTTTTACTTAAGCTGGTAAATTATATCTTGATGCAAGTTGGTACATTTCATTTTATTTAGCAGATAAATATTAAAGTTCCTTCTTTTATGAAGAATCAAGATTTTCTAAGATTCCCTCCAAAGCATCATCAAGTTATTGCTTTAAGAATTGTAACTGCTCTTAGGTAGGAATATTAGTTTGAAATTCAGAAACTTTATATTTAGGAGGCGATTATTGCTACTGTTAATGCATATTAACCGATGCTTAATGAGGGTTTAAAGATCCTCTTAAAGCAATCATCTGTTTCATGTCATCCTCAAGCTATTACATTTCAAATTAATTTAAATTACCTTCTTCTTTTCGTCAATCAACTCTTGTAATATTTACCTTTCTGATGGAATATCTCCTCTCTTTGGCGAATCTTTTCCAGGCTAAAACATATTAGTTTGATTTTACTTACAGATTAATCAATTTCTATGTTCCTATCTGTACTTCTTTGAGGTGAAGAAATTTAATTTAGCCCAGCAATACCTGGAATATTCTGCTTGGCTTAGTATCCTGTTGTTCCAATGTTATTGTCATAATCGATAGAATTCTTGGCTGCAGAAGATTTAACCAGTTCTTATTTATAGTAGTTAGCCAAATCTATGTATTTTCCCTCTAAATTCTTCATTTTAGAGTAGAGATTCATAATTATATACTCTATATCATTCTCACCTTCCCTCATTTCATCGTGATCTCTTTCATCATCAAAATCCTCATCATCTTGAATTTATCTATCTAAAACATCTTGATTTGTGACTCCACCACCAGATTCCTCACTTTGATTATGTCTAACAATAGATGCAGTATTAAGGTAAGTATTTAAAGGCTATTAAGTATAGTTATTTAGAATTGGAGCATGCATTTGCTGAGAGTTTTGGTAGTGTCGTGGCCTATTAAATTAAAATCTTAATCTTACTGCTGCTAATACATATTCTGATTTGTCTCCTAATATCTAGGATATGTGCCTTAAAGATCCCTGTTTAATCCTAAAGCACCTTATCTTAAATTTATATCAGGTGTGTCATCATAGTGTGTACCCTCAGTTTTTCTGAGAAAGTTACCTTGAGATAAGTTTGAATATGAGTTCTACTAATTTCGATACATAATTAGTATTTCTTTATTTAAATTTATTATAAAGAGGATTTTAACATCTTAAATTCTCTTCAAATTGCTTTCTTTGGGGTTTTGGGGTTTT
>LASS02010747.1:0-10164 GCA_001272975.2 Laurentiella sp. PUJRC_G5 | reverse complement strand
CCAAAACCCCAAAACCCCTTCTGTATAATTTAACTTATATCAACGAATTAATTTTATATAAATATTTTTGAATTTAAACTATCTTAATGAGAGAGTTTATGATAAATGATAGGAATGGCAACCATCAATACAGATTCGCTAGCAACTATATCAAAACAACTAAATACAATGCTTTAAGCTATTTGCCATTATCATTACTCTATCAATTCAAAAGATTTGCAAATATCTACTTCTTGATTATTTCAATTCTCAGCTTTTTCCCCTCAATCAGTCCATTTAGCGCATTATCCTCAACACTTCCTTTTGCATTTGTAGTTATGGTTTCAGTATTTAGAGAAGGCATCGAAGATCTTGCCAGATATAAATCAGATAGAGGTAATTTAGCATTATTAAAACAATATAGAAATAAACAAAGTAAAGGTGTCAAAGGTAAATAATGATGGAAATACTCAAGAGATTTATTCGTCTTCTATACAGGTTGGAGATATTCTTTATATTCCAGAGGATACCATGTTCCCTGCTGATCTTATCCTAATAGATTCTTCTAATGAAGGAGCCTGTTTCATTCAAACTTCTAGTCTAGATGGAGAAAAAAATCTAAAAAAAAGGCTGAAGCCAAAAGACCTCTAAATTAAAAAGTAGGCTTAGGGAAGTGCCAAAGACACGGCTAGGAGAGAAAAGCAATAACTTAAAGAAGGAAAATATCCAGTGTTTAAAGGCAAATGCGAATGTGATGAACCAAATGCAGAACTCTATGAATTCTCAGGAAATCTAAAATACGAAAAGCGAAATTATGCTTTGAGTGCTAGTTAGTTATTACTTAAGGGTTCAATACTGAAAAATACAGAATGGATCGTAGGTTATGTTGTATATACTGGCAATGAAACTAAATTAATGATGAATGCAAAAGAAGGTACTTTTAAATCCTCTAAAGTCGAGGCTAAAATGAATTAACTAGTAGTTTTCATATTAGGGATTCAGATATTGCTTTGTTTGTTAGTTAGTTTCGTAGGAATAAATTGGTACAGAAATGATAGCTATGATTACAAATATCTGCAGTTAACTGATGCTTTGGGTACAGACTTTATTCAAACATTTTTCAGATACTTTTTACTCTTAAATACTTTAATACCGATCTCCCTAATTGTTACAATCGAAGTAGTTAAAACAGTGCAAGCATACTTTATTAAGAATGATGCATAGATGTATTCGATTGAAAGAGATAGACCTGCTAAAGTATCATCAGCTAGTTTGAATGAGGAACTAGGATAGATTGGATACATATTTTCAGATAAAACAGGAACTCTGACTAGAAATATTATGGAGTTTAAGTTATGCTAGATAGGCAACTAGTTATATGGTGATGCCAATTTATTAGAATATGATACAAAGCCTCTTGAGTAAAAAATACTTAGGTATAACAAGAAACAGGGAACTTAATACACCTTCAAGAATAAACAAATAGAGAATACTCTGTATAGAGAAAACATCAATGAAGAATCCTCTACAATGTGTGATTTTAAAGTGATGTCTAAATCAAGGAAGACTACCTACAAAATCATGCACCAACAAATCCTAGTTATTGAATTCCTTAAACTTTTATCAGCTGCACATTAATGTATGCCTGAGATGAAAAAATCCAATGGCAAGTAAGAAATATTTTATTAGGGGCCTTCCCCAGATGAAGTTACACTAGTGGAATTTGCATAACAACATGGCTATGAATTTTACTCTGGCAATGATAACTACGCCAAGGTAAGGGTATAAAGGCCAGCAGAAAAAGGGTCTTAAGGGTAAGTAACTGCATGGGACCACATAAAAGACATAGAATTTGAAGTATTTAGAAGAATGGATTTCAATTCTGATAGAAAGAGGATGAGTATTTTATTAAGAGACCCTGATGATGGATTTTACAAATTATATGTAAAGGGAGCTGATTCTATTATTAAAGACAGATTAGATAAAAAGTAGGTGGATGAAGAATTTATAGTTGAGATTGATGATTTTTTAACAAGGGCAAGTGTTAAAGGATATAGAACTCTATTAATGGCAATGAAAGTACTTGATGAAGAGGAAGTTAAGGAGTTCTTAGAAAGTTGTGGTAAAGCTGAATAAAATCTATTAACTAAAGAGGCTTAGCTTTAGAAAATTTACAATGAATTTGAAAGAGATCTAGTCATAGTAGGAGCTACTTGTGTAGAAGATAGATTATAGGATAATGTTCCAGAGACAATTAAAGATCTTTAAAATGCAGGTATAAAAATCTGGATGTTAACTGGAGATAAACTAGAAACGGCAGAAAATATTGGGTATTCTTGCAATCTATTGAGAAAAGACATGCATGTTATTAAATGCAGTACTTTGGATGATGTGAAGAGAGAATTTAATTAATAGAAAGGAGAGGAAAATGAGGAAATGCTAAAGTAATAGACCCCCAGAGGTGTACTTATAGAAGCAGGAGCCCTCAAAAATATACTTGAGGATGACTCGTTTACAATAAAGAGGCATTTTCTTAAAATAGCAAAAACATGCGAAGCTGTTATTTGTTGCAGAGTTTCACCTGCTTAAAAAGCAGATGTAGTTAAACTAATAAAGGATGATGATCCAAAAATTGTTACTTTAGCTATTGGAGATGGAGCTAATGATGTTTCTATGATTCTAGAAGCTCATATTGGTGTTGGATTATATGGCAATGAAGGTATGCGAGCAGTTTAATCTGGTGATTATGCTCTTGGAGAATTTTAATATTTGTGGAGATTAATTCTTATTCATGGAAGATGGGCATATATTAGAAATTGTGATTTAATCCTTTACTTCTTCTACAAAAATATAGTGTTTACTCTGCCACAAGTTTTTTACTCTTTTATTGCTGCTTATTCAGGATAAACTATTTATGATGATTGGTATATCACTTTCTACAACTTATTTTTTACTTCTTTGCCTTTAATGGTTAAAGCTTTATTTGATTAAGATGTAAACCCTGAGAAAGATGGCTAGATATATAAATAATATATGCCCAGACTTTATTATATTGGTTAGAGATCAGTTATATTTAATACTTGGACATTCTTATATTGGTTATTTATAGGAATAGTACATTCACTAATTGTATTTGTTGTTCCTTTTTATATTTTTAAATCATGCGTTTTGAATCTTAATGCCTATAATGATGATCTTTGGAGTTTCTCAATATCTTCATTTACTTCTGTTATATTTGTAAGATTCTAATCTGTTTATATTATTTTAGATTGTAACATTGAGATTAATGACTACTTCAAGATATTTTACCTGGATTAATATGGTTTGTATATTCATACTATCATTAGGAGTTTATTTTGCTTATATTTGGGGTTCTAATTATACAGGATTTTCAAATACTTATTAATCTATGGTTATAATTTTTTCGTCTCCTCATTATTATCTGACAGTTTTGCTCTGTGTTGGCTTCTGTTACTTGGTGGATCTTTACATAGAATCATGGAAATTTGAAATATTCACTAATCCTACAGACTTCCTTAGAAAAATAATATCTAATGGAAAAGATATAGACAAATACTTGCATTAATTTGATAGAATATATTTGGGTATAAGAAGTGAAAATGTAGATAAAGATATTTAAAGAGAAGTGAAAATAGAAGAAAGAAGAGATTTAAGGGTAAATAAATATGGGCCGAATAAATTCAAAGATATAAAAAAGAAAGAAGTTAAAAAGAAAATTAAAAATGAGATAGAATTGGAGTTTTTAGAATAAGATGAAAAAGAAAAATATTTCAGGGGTAAGTACAATAAAGATTCTGATAATGAAAGTGATAATGGATATACAAGTCCGGACAAAGCGAAGGAATCTTTAAATTCTCCCTCAAAAAAAAGATCTGCTAATAAAATGACAGAAGAAATGAATTTACGAATAAAGAAAAAATTCGAAGAATACAAATCAAATGCAGACAAAATTTAAGCTAAAAACATGAAGAAATAAGAAACTTCGTATTATCGAGTTTAAAATACTCAAAAATCCCATAGATAGCCAAGATAATAAGAATAATAAATAACTGAAATGACCTAAGGAAATAGAAAATAGAGTCTTAATCAATCGGATAAATTAACTTATGGAGAAAGATTTAAATATTAAAGATCAAATATTCATTAAGATTCAATAAATAACACACATCAGTAATATTCTATTAAAGACAAAGAAAGCAGTTTTTAATCCATAGAACAAAAGAATCTAGCGTTTCATAGCAGGAAGTAAAGTAAATAAACTGAAGAAATAGAGAATAAATAATATACTAAATAAAAGGAAAAGGATAAAAAATATTTATCATAATTTTGATACTATAATTACTTGCAATGAGTATAAAATAATTTAAATTAAACTTAATTTCTTAAATAATCCTCTCTTATATATAAAATTATTCATGCAAATTCAATGGAAAGTTTCACCGGCTGTTGATAAACAATTAGGTCTCAAAGCACCTCTGTCGTTAATAACACTCATTGGTTTGTGCCCTTAGTAACCTGGAATTCTAACCTAATAGTTTTCAACGATGTTTTATTTAATAATAGTTTATCTAGGCTCTTAGCCAAGACCTTGTATAATAGCTGTGGGATTGATATCAGTTTTTGGTAGATATCCATTATAGCCTGGAATATGACTAGTAGTCTTAGTGGTACCAATACTAAATTAAAAATAATTATATGCATAATAATTACGTTAATTCATGTAAGTCGGTCTCCATTTTTTCATGCTAATCATTTAATTTTTATCTTGGATTGTGTCCATAGGTTCCAAGTGATTTCATATATTCAGTTTGGAAATAACTTCTCTTTGAACTATAAGCTTATCTTGGTAGACTCCATTATGGTCTTTCTGATCTTTATGCTGGTTGAGATAATGTTTGCTCAACTACTCCTTAATATGAAGTCTTCCAGTGTGAAGTGGGAAGTGCTTTAGAGGACATTGAAGTTGATGATTTTGATGATGACATGTTAGATTTATCTTCCACACCTACTGCACTTTTTCCTGCCTAAGATAATTACCCACCTTCTTGCATGGTCTTTCTCATTTATTCTACTTTTCCGAGTCTTGTGTGAGCGAACAAGTCAGGATTATGTGTGAATTCATAGGATACTAAATACCGTTTAAACATTAAATTTTTTTACCCATAGTATTAGCGTTCTTGTCTGGTACTTTGTAATCTCCTACTTTGATTGTAGTAGAAACGTTTTGATTATAAACAGAATCAAATCTTCCAAAATTTTGTAAAGCAACTTTACCATCTGGTTTCTCGGTTGTTGCTTAAGCATAATAATCTCTTTCTAAAGTCTTTTAACCAGGTTTAAGTTAAGAATAGGGTTTATCTCTAAAAGAAAAAAATAAAAAATGATTTAAAAATACCCATAGGATTTGAAACCACCGTAGCCTACAACTGAAGGAATCATTTTTATTTTCTTAATATAAACTATAATTTTTTTATATTTAAATTATTAAAGAAATAAAATAACAATGAGTACTAAAAATCTTTTGGACATCTATAAAGATTCCTTACCCTAAACTAAAAAGAACCAAAATGAGCCATTAGATTTAGAACTCTAGAAAAATCGTGAAAAACTGAAGTAGATAATAAAAGTGTCATAAAATAATCCTTCCTAATCATTATTTTTCTAAAAACGAAATATTAGTTCAATGACATAGTTATCTACGCACACACCAATTCAGAACTCTAGATAGATTCCTATACTTTCTCCTGAAAGAGGGTTGAAATCAAGTATTTAAGAAAATAGAACTAATAAAAATTTGCTTTCTTATGATGGTAGATTAAGTTTAATTTAACCATTAAGAATTCCAGATTGTAAGCTGTAATAACTAAGCGTTCCCCACGTTAAATCATCAATTAGAACAGCTAATAACAACTAGCAGCAATCAATTATTTCAATTAAAGATGAAAACCCATATTATTTGACTTCTTAAGAAAAAAATAGCAGAAGAGAATCAAAAAATGGTAATTTCTTATAGATCAATACATCTCCAGGTAATCAATATTAAGATAACAACTTTACTTAAAGTCAGTTAATTTCAGTAAATAATAATAATAATCATCCTAATAACTCTAATCCAATGACATCTATAATAGTTACAAGTCCCTCAAATTATTAATCACATTTATAATCAAAGGTTAGTAGCAGGTAGAATGAAATAAATTCTCTCAAATCTAAGATAGTTAGATTGGAGAGAGAAAACGCAGAATTAAAAGATTACTATGACTCAGTCAATGAATTCAAATATGCAATGCAAGATTTTCAAGAAAATTAGAGAATTGAAAATATAGATTAGCGATGACTGTTACTCTTAAAATCATAGGTTCTAAATTTGCAGAGATAGAATTAAATCTACAGAGATACTATTCATTCACAAGAGAAACTTGCTAAAGAAAGCTAGAATGTTTTGAGATGGTTAGAAGCCATAATGCAAGAGGCTAGTGTTTATAGACCTCCCAAAAATTTATAAAAGAAAATGAAAGAACAATCAGACAATAATGATGATCAAGATGGCTTAGCTGCAAGATTGAGGAGTAGTAATGTATTCGACCCTGAACAAGAGGAAATTAATGAAGCTGCAATGAGAAACATTTTCAAAGATTTCAACTTGAAGTAAATAATTGTTTGTTATCTGTATATTTTTAGAAATAAGATTGAAAAACTTAAGTAAACATTATCTGAAGTGTAGTAAAATACTAGGAAAGCTCACTCATCCAATGTACTTAAAAATAATGAGTTTATTTTTGAAACAAAGAGCAAACCTTAAAAATCTCCTAGTAAAGTGTAGTAAATGCAGCAAAATAAGAGAAACTCTATTTTGAGAAGAAAGAGCATAATGTTAACTGAAAAACAAAAAGATGATTAATACCTTTATGATAGAATTAGTATAAAATTGGATTAAGAAAAAATACTATTGGTAATTGATAACATTTAATAGCATTTAGGCAGAAGAAAAGCTCTGCATTCTTATTAAGAAACTAATTGATATTAATGGAGAAATATATGATGAACAAAAAATACCATCAAAGGACGAATTCGTTGAACTCTGTTAAAATTTGAGAGATGGTATAGATACATTGTTGGTTTTAGGCATTTCACCATTTACTTAGTCTACATTCTCCTTGATGGACTATTAACCTGATAATTACTACACAGGGATGATTAACAATTCTTGTGATGAATGGATTCATTATGTGAGAGAAAGAGTAGGTATAGAGAGAATGTCAAAATTTAACCCTTTCTTAAGAAAAGGTAAGTTAATTAGAAAATATAAGTTTTATAGATCATTAAGTGTTTAACAGTTTTGAAGTTACCAATCTTTACAGTTTAATCAATTAAGCTGCAAGCTCTAATCTTAAAAAGAAAGAACTTACAAGACTTATAATGAATTTAAGAAGAGTAGAGAACCGATATGAGACTTCGTTGCAATTACTATGTAAACAAAATAATTTACTGTAGAAGATAATGACGCAATTGAATATCCATGTTGAAAAGCTAACTTAATTTAACATTAAACAACATCAATTCTATGAAAAAACTTTAATGCATGATATTTATCAACCATATAAAGATCTGATTAAATTAGAGGAAAAGATAGACAATTCTGAAAAAGAACGAAAAGATCTACTTAATTTCTATACTAAATTCAAAAGTATGAAGGATACGATTGATAAGGCTTTTGAAAACTTTATTTTAGTAGAGGAAACTGAAGTAAAATTGAATAATAACATTTTGGAATTAATGAAGGTTTATGAGAAGAATCTCCTAAGATTTAAAGATAACATTTAAGATTGGCAGAAGCTTCTCTCTGAATAATAGGCTTCATATGAAGAAAAGACAGATGCTGATAAGAAAAATGAAAGTGTTGATGATAAGAAATATGAGAATGAGCAAATTAACCCAACTCATATTCTGTTAAATAATAATATCGGCTAATTATGATATAAATTTAAATAATATACCAAAATCACTCCTTATAAATAAGATTAGTTTCGTTTCTTGATAAGTTAAACACAACTTTGCCCCTCTTAGTAATGGATTAATCAGCTTATTCATCTTATTTTGGTAATCTTTGTTAGGCATTATTTCTTTATTTATTTAGGTTCTACTTTTACTCCAAAAGTTTATCTAAGACCAGCATTTCAAACTCTATTTATTCCAAATCTTCATTAGTGCTAAACTTCATTAACTATTTAAATTTATTCTTCATTGTTATCTTTTCTTAAGATTCGTTTTTTCTTGTTAATTATGATGATTACTAATAACTCTTGGGTTAGGAGTCAAAGTTTATATTTACTAAGGTTTTTTTAGAGGATTTACCATTAAATTTAGAGTCTTTAGACTTAATCGGAGAAATATTAATTTCATCAACTATTTAAACTTTCAATTCATCATTTATTTGATTCTATTCTCCTGAATTAATCTTGGTTGAAATGTCTCTCGCAGTATTAATAGTATCTAGAGATTATGATAATGTTAATACAATATCCCTAGGAGTCTTATTTGAGGAGTAATTTTACATTCGTTATTTAGATTTTATTTTTGAAGCCTACTCTTTTTAGGAAACTATAGCTTGTTTATTTTCTAATTCGGGTAAATATAATGAACCTTAGCTATCTGAACCTTATAACTTCAATTAAGAGCAGATGTCTTCTTATGAAGGAGAGGCTAATTACTATCTGAAGGATTTTATTTTTATAGGGGATGGGATATTTAGTAAATCTTAAACTCCTTCATTATGTCTTTGTATTAAAATCAACTTATTCACAACTTTCTTATCTTATAATTCTAGTCCTAAGTTTAGGTTTTTATTTTTCCTGGGTTAACTTTTGGAGAAAAATTCTTTTTTTGTTAACTTATGCTGTTTATCAAAGATCTGATCTATTTTATCAAAAAATTCCTTGCTTTTCTTAGAACTTACTTAATCTGAGAGTTTTCCATTTAATTAAGGCAGCTTAGAATCTAAATTTTTAATATCGCTTATTTTTTGATGATTTTAAGAATATATATTGGCTGCAAGATTGTCAATTGATTATTTCCTATTTCCCCGAGAAGATATATTAGATAGTTAACTATTATTATTTTTCCTGCGATTTTTCTTTTTCTTAAGATTAAATACAATTTTACTCTCAGTTTCCATCATTTAGCAATCCAAATCTTCTTCTTCAACTATAGATCCACTTAATCTTTTTCTTGGTCCTGATTATTCAAGAATAGTATCTTTGGATTAACTGATTAGCATGGAATTGTATTTACTATTTACATTCTTGTCATTTACAGTTTAATCTACTGTTGAATTTCTGCTCTGCTGGTATATACTCGGAAGTAATTGTTTGACCCCTTTTATTTGTGTTATTGGTCGATAATCGCTCTTTGCAAGTATTTCAGCTGCACTTTAAAAAGCAGACATCTTATTGTCATTAAAATTGTATTTGACTCTCCATCTTGAGTACTTGTCAATTAGCGTTTCGTGTTTTTAAGTAACTTTGCTATAGATTTCATTACTAAGAAACTTCCTAAGTTCGTCTAGATTACTAAAATTTTTATTTGGCTGTTTTAGTTTTTTCCTCAAATCTCTATCATCCATGGTTTTCTGTATTAAAGCTGAAGTTCCATATATCTTACGATCACTTGTTTTTTTACTTAGGTTAGCAGAAGTGTTTGAGTCTATTTTGGTATTTTAAACATAAGCTAAATACATATTGATAGCTTCTTTCATTCTATCTTTTTCTACATTTTTATGGCCAGTCTAAGATTTATTTTTCAATTTATTTGATGATGTGGATTTTAAGATTTTAATTGAGGATGAAGGTATGAGTTAATCTAATTAATTACTTCCCTCAATTAAACTTTCAATCAGCTAATTTATAGATTCTTGTTTAGATTAAAACTCCTTCTATTTATTACTGGCATTATAGGAATTTATTCGGAATTCTGTTAAAGGTGAATTATTGCTTAATTATTCTATAATTTATAGTTTAGATTCAAGTTAAGAATCCATATTATTATTAGTTGAAACTTTTGTGTCTAATGTTAATTTTTCCATTGGAAGTAATAAAATTAAAATACCTTTTATTGATTCTTAAATCTTTATTTTCAATATTAATCAGCGGGGTTTTGGGGTTTTGG
>LASS02010746.1:0-11395 GCA_001272975.2 Laurentiella sp. PUJRC_G5 | reverse complement strand
CAAAACCCCAAAACCCCATATTGCCAATATAAATTAAAACAATTAAAAAACAGAAAAAATCTTCTAAATCTAATTTCAACTATGATATGTGCTATTAAATTAATTATTGTTGCCTCCACTATTATTACTTCCATTATTATTGCTGTTATTATTAGTAGTAGGTCCCTAACCTTGAATAAAAGATAATAATGGATCGTTGGGATTCTATCTGCGTCTATTCTCATATTCTAAATCATCAGTAGGTAATTCATGTCTGCATGAAGGGCAGGTATTATGTTTATCAAGCCATGGTAGTATACAGTCAACATGGAACAGATGCTTGCAAGGTAATTTATACAACTTATCTTCATCTTTGAATTATTCAAAGCAGACTTGGCATTCCTTTTTCGTCATCAAATCTGTTCCATGAATAGGCTGTAGTTTTTATATGAAACTCTTAGAAGTTGGTATCCCCTGAGTATTATTCATGGCAGAGTTAAGAGATTCTTATATTACTTGATTTAAAATGTTTTATTCTAAATTCCCACCTCCAAAGCCTTAGAATAAATTGCCTAGGTTCCCCAAATTAAATACATTAGCTCCACCATTGTTGTTGTTCATACCAGGTCCTATATTAAACACTTAAGTAAATACTTATTGACCAGGTGGAAACTATTGTTACTATTAATTAAATCCACCAAATATATTTCCAAATAAGTTGGCATTGAATGGTTATTGCTACTGTTACTATGGCTGTTATTAGTTTTATTATTACAAATTCTAGTTCAAATTCTGATTAATTTGATTGAGTAAATCCATTCCTCCAGAAGGATCATTAATCAATTAATCTACATCGATATCGATATCTATTTATTAGATTTGAGCATTGGGATCGTCAACATCTTCCCAATCATTGTTGCCATCATCATCCTCAAGACCATCCAAATCATCCTATGATTCTATATTGGCTATATGAATTTAGGTATCTCCAGAACTGCCTTATACTGTAGAAATATTAATATTTTAGCCATTCTAATTTATGACTTGTTATTAGCCTTAATTTCTCACCAATTCATTTATTTAATTCTAAATATTATTCAACCAATCTTAGTTCTGGTCACCTTGTAGGTTTATATTATGAACTTAAGTTCTTATTGTTGCTCTGCCATTATTTGATGTAAAAGTCTAAGTAGTAGGTTAAAATTAAGGTGCTTATGGTTATGATGTTGGAGGATTATTTTACTGAACTCTAGGCTCTTCCTTCTTTTCTTCTTCTTTTCTCTCTTCTTTCACTTCCTTAAGTTTATTTTCCTCATCAATACAATCATAGAATTCATCAGAGTCTTTAGAATCTTTCCTTATTTTCTAAGTTTACTATGAAGTTTGTTAATGATAGGTTTTTTGAGTTTCTTATTATTGTGCTTGCATCTCAGCCTAATAAAGGTCATTTAAAGCCTTAAGTTAATCTTAATCCTCGATAAGCTCAACAAAGTATTCATTACAGAAAGGGCAAGTAGTCTCATCATCAGCGGTTGTTATTAACTTTTGAAAGTCTTTCTTACAAGTGTGACAAAAGAATTATCTGGAACTCTCCATTGATATTTTATAATTATAATATATATCGTTTAGAATTCAAATTTAAATATAAAAATAATGTCTAAAGTATTCAAAAGTTCTATTAATAATCCTACTCCTCAAAATAAAGTAAATATTTTATCCTCTATTTTTATTCATTAATTAGTCTAGTGTTTAGAATTCCCTCAATAAAATTACTAATCCAATCCCTTTACCTCCTAACAAACTATCAAGATAAGGGAGTTTTGTAATGAATGAAAGTCAAGCCAAAAAAAGTCTATTATCCTGCTAATAAAAAGCAATGAATAAAAATAAATTAGGCGGTACTGCTTCTTTAATAAAGAACTTAAATAGCTAAGCTAATAAGTTTAGCAGTGAAATAACTAATTACAATGCTGTAGATGATTGCGGAAGTTAACTTAATGACACCTAAAGTCTGTAGTCATTCAGAGTTAATCAATAAAATTATGGAAAATCAATTAATAATACATAATCAGCTGCAATGGAATCTTTTTACCTCTCTTCAAATATTAAGGTATATACAAAAATTAATGATGTAGGTTTTCATGGGTTTAAATGATTTCAGTTATGCTAGTTTAGATAATTCTCAAGAGGAGTTAGATAGCGTTATAATAGATAATAATCTGTAGTCAGTATACTTAAACTACAACCATAACCTTTATAAACAATATTAATTCTATCATACTTTTGACTATAATAATGATTAAAGAAAATTATTTGATGTTGCCTTAAGGTAACAATTAGAATTAGACTCTATTGGAACATAAATCATCACTATTATGATGTACGGGTAAAAATCAACAGGAAAAAGCTAGATATTAGGGACATTGTTTGAGCCTCAGGATTAAAATTAAACATTTATATGGATGACTTTATAAAATCTCTTCATTAATTAGGCTTAGATTGATGATTGCTCAAATTAGGAGATTTATATTTCTTGCTATGAAGTATTTTTGGAAACCCTTTGTGATTTATTTGATGAAACAAACGATGAATTTTAAACGGAAAATGATGTAACTTGGCTTAAAGTGCTATCACTTGAATAAGCTGAATAACAATTAAAAATAGCATTTCTTAATAGAAAATAAATTGTAGATGAGAATGGACTTTCTTTTTCTCAAAGTCATTTAATAGTAAATATTAAGGTTTTAGATCAAACGTCAGAAAGTTAAGGGAAAATGTTCACTTTTATTGATTTAGTAGGGTTTGATGAAGGTTTTACAGAAAAAATCATGAATAACAGTTCATTTGGAATCCATAATGATTCTATTCTTCAAAATCAAACTTAATTCTAAGATTAAGTAAATGATGATAAACTGCAAAGAGTAATAAGAGATTGCAATGATAGTAATTTATATTCAATCAGAAATCTGTTATTGTCATTAGAAAATGAAAAAGAAAATAATCTTCAATAAGTATTAGAAGAAACAACATTAGCAAGAGTTGTTTTCGCTAAACTTTTATAGTCCACTAATTTCTATTTGATAGGTATAATCAATAAGAAGCAATCTAATTTTAATGAAACTCTTAATACTCTAGAGTTTTGCACTAAATTTCAACAAGCATTAATGACTTAATAAAGTGGTACTCCATAAGTGAAAGAATCAAGCTTAGTTCAATAAACTCAAGAAGAAAATGTAAATCCTACTGATGAAAGCTACAATAATTTCGTAGACAAAAGAGCATTACCTTAAGAAATATCAGCATATTTAGATTGTAATATGAAATAGGATTAGATGTCCAAGTTCTATTTAAACAATAATAGTATAATATAAAATGCTACTCTTACAGAGAGTATCTTAAATAAAACATCTCAAAAGTACACTAATAGCAAGAAAATATAAGGTATAAACAATAAAAATGTGGTTGCTAGTATGAATTCAGGCAAAATGCTAAAGTATTTAGACAAATTTTTACATAAACAAACTTATGGTTAATCAGAAATAACATCATAAAACCATTCTTATAACAATCTTATGTTTAAAAGTAAAACCTCACAACTGCCTAATTTAAACAATGCAATTAAAATATAGAATGAATTTGTCCTAGACTCATCATAAAAAGTTAAATTAAATGGGATGATTCAGTAGGTTAAAAATTCTAATCATAAAAAGTTCAATGGAAAATATCAATAGCCAAGTGAAAGAAGTACTGGATTCGCAACAAATACTTAACTTACTCATATGAGGAAGTATTCCTAAGACTTAATGGCAGGATAATCAACTAGCAATAATATATAGAATACTCAATTTTTACTAAGGACAAATAATAATATTTAAAATACCAGAAATCAAATCTAACATTAAATAATAGAAAGAACATTTAGTGAATTAAACTTTAATGAAACAAAGCAAATATATGACTCTTAATAGGTATTTAATCTATAGAATTTAGATAATTTTTCAAAGATTTTAGGCAACAATAAGAGTAAATACGATTCAAGTTTTTTAAGTACTTTCATAATGTAAGGTAATAACTAATCAAAGCATGATAATATCATAACAGAAGGCCCTATTTAAAATTAACCAGAGATTTAAGAAGCTTTAAGTTAATTTAAATAAGCAAAACTAACAATAGATTCATAATAAACTAATAGAAGTAGATCGTAAATAAAAAGTTAGCTTTAGACAAAATCCATAAATAGAAATTAATTACAAAGTATATCCAGCGACTAAAAACAATCAACTAAAGCACAGTAATTTATATTTAGCGTCATAAAGGAATCTATGAAGTCTTTTGATGTTCAAATGAAAGATTTTAGTGATTTCTTTATCAAAGAAAAATCATAACTTGATAATTGCTTTATTTGCAAAAGTTCTAATAACTCAAATAATATTTAAGAAGGTAATTTTTAAGATATTTTCAAAAATAAAAGATCCAGATTTTTCGACTTAGACAAAGTATTAAAAGAAATAGAGTAAAAAGAATTAAGGTAGCAAACTTTATATTCAATAAGGGATAGCCAGTAAAGCAATCATAAAAGGAATACTAAATCAATAAATCTGCTACCTCCATCAGCTACTAATTTCCTCGAAGTACCCAAACAAATAAGAAATGCTTAGAAAAAACTAAAAAGAGGATAATCAATTGAAAAAGAAAACATCTAACCTTAGATAATTTCAAATCAATCTGTAAAAAACGATATTATAGGGAGCGGAGGTACTGGATTTAAAAGTTTAAACCAATTAAGTTACCCATTAAATGTTTATACATAGTAAGTAGTATAAGAGAATCAAAGGAACTTATAGAATTAGGATTCAAGAGCATTGAATGATCTTCTAAATATTATAAATAACAGTATTGACACTAGGAGGCATATGACTAGGACAGTGAATAATTTTAATTGATTAATTCTAACCTTATAAATTAATTATAAATAATATTATTTATAAAGCTATTAAAAATATGACTGATAAAAAGAATCTTAGATAAAAAACCATTAACAGTAATTAGCCTTCTTATAATAACAGCAACTAAAATCTTACAGTTTAATTCAATTAATCTGCTTAAGCTAATAATTTTAACAAGAAGAACTATCCTAAGAAAAATTATTAATAGTACAAAATAACAGAAAATTCTTAACTTGTATAAAATAAATCAGTTTTTGATGATCCATTTGAAGAATCAAGTTATTTAAAATTTTTGATGAGAGAGAAATATCACATTTATGAGGACTATGATTAGAAGAAAAAGAGACTGGAAGTTTTATCTAAATTAAAAGAGTTGATAGACAACTGGTAAATCCAGCATGCTGTTTCAGCCAGGAAGATCAGCTTGGAAGAAGCATAGAAAAGACATTCCTAGATATTACCATTTGGTTCTTTTGAAATGGGAGTGCAATTCCCTGACACTGATATGGATTTAATTTGCGTGTTTCCTTCGTACATTATTCAAGATGATTTTTTCAACAATTTTAAATCTATTCTTGCTGGGATAAGTTAGGTTGAAAACGTAATAGATGTTGTAGATGCAAGAGTTCCTATATTAAAATTTAAATATATGGGATATTAAGTTGATTTACTCTATGCTTGCATTGATTCTAAATTACTTTAAGCCAATACTAAAATTTCTAAGCTTATTAAAGATGAATAATTATTTAATAAACTCAATCAGGTCAGTTAAAACAGCTTAAATGGGTTAAAAGCCACACAAAACTTGATAAGATCAGTACCTAATCCACGTAAATTTTAAAATACTTTAAGATGCATTAAATTGTGGGCAATGAGAAGAGGGATTTATTCAAATACTTTTGGATATTTAGGAGGGGTTTCGTATGCTATTCTTGTCGCTAAAATATGCCAAGATTACCCTGATTTAGAAATGGTAGATTTAATGTAAAAATTCTTTGAAGTATATTCTGAATGGAAATGGTTTGATCCAGTCTATATTAAGATTGGAAAAAAGAAAGACAATACTAAGTTAGATATTAATAAATTATAGGTTCTTGATGCATACTCTCAAGATATTATGCCCAT
Source organism: Laurentiella sp. PUJRC_G5 (assembly GCA_001272975.2). Taxonomy (NCBI): domain Eukaryota; phylum Ciliophora; class Spirotrichea; order Sporadotrichida; family Oxytrichidae; genus Laurentiella; species Laurentiella sp. PUJRC_G5. The sequence continues at coordinate 5,345 of LASS02010746.1, read as the reverse complement.
TTTAACCCCAAACACCAATCCCAAAAACTCTGCTTATAGAGTATGTTAACACACCTTTGATACAATTTGCAAAGAGCTAACAAGAGGTAAAGTGATTTTAAAAGAACTTATACCTTGCACTCAAAAATCTGTAAAACAACCAACTGAAGAATAAGAAGTTAAAATTCTTGATACCTAGGAAGAAATAAAAGGAACTGAATTGATATAATAATTATAGCATCAAATAAAGAAGTAGAGTTGGACTAAACTTTATAGAAAATTCAGATTCTTTTCCAATTTTGAGCATTTTGTGAAAATTGATGTCCTTTCTACAGATGAATCTGGCCATCTAAAATGGCTTGGATATGTTGAAAGTTAACTTAGAAGATTAATATAATTGTTCTAGGATGTGGAATAAATACAAGGTCTTAGAATTTACCCTAGATCATTCACAAGAGAAGAAACTAAGGATACTATTAATTAAGCTTTTAAGTGTTGTGATTCATACTTTATAGGTATAAAATTCAATGAAACCAGTTCTTCAGTATAAGTGAATCTAAGAGTACAAGTGATAAATTTTTGCAATTTCTTGGAAATAGGCAGAGTAACTAAGCAAATAAACAATGTAAGAATTTTACATTATAAGAAGAGTGAATTACCGGTTGAGTTAATTGAGAATTATTGATTTTAATCTTAATTTAATTACTTACATTTAAATTTTAAATAAAGATAAAAATTATCATATTTTTAATGGACTCAAACATGTAAAATCAAACTCTTGAATTAACCTAACAAGAATTAATAAATACTGCTACTAGTTTAAATGATAAACTCTTCTAATAAGATACAGAAAAATTACCTGAAAAATAATTTGATGAAGAATAGTAAACAGAGGAAGACTCTAAGAAAAAACCAATTGAAAAAATATCTATGAAAACTCGCAGATAAAGCAAAGGGATAGTTTATTTCAACAGAAAGAAGCCATCAATTGAAATAACAGTAGGAACTTTGGAAGAGTGGTACATTGAAAATTAGAAAAGAATGAAACGTAGGAAATTGAATACTTTTATTGAGGATGAAGAAATGAAAGACGATTATTTTGAATTGGACCAAAGTAAAAGTAAATTAAATAAGACGTTTTTGCATGAAAATTGGCTTTAAGACTTTGAAAAAGAGAAGAAAAAAGCTGAAACTAGAAATAAAAAAAGAAAGAGATCTGATTCCAATAGATCTCGATCTAGAAGTCCAACCCCAGTTTCGAATATAGGAGATCTTAAGAATGAAATAAAGAATGCAAATAAAAATAAAAAAGGATCAGTTAAAAGCAGTAATAGTGCAAAAGGATCTAATAAAAGTGCAAATTGTGGAGGTAGTAGTGCAGAAATAGATTCAGAAGAAGAAGAAAGAAGAGAAGCAGAGAAAGTAAAAGAAGATATTGTTGAAGAATTGAATAAAAGGGATGAACCTATGGAAAGCTAACAACTCTCCACTAATTTAAAATATGCTTAAAAATATATTGAAGAAGCACTAAAATCATTATTAAATGAAAAATAAGTACTAAAGAAAGATATAGGTAAAAAAGCTTATTATTTAGCTATAAATTAAGATGCATATAAGAATTATCAATAAAATAAATAAGCTCTTAGAGATATGGTAAATTAAATTAGAGAAGTAGAAATGTAAGAATAAGAAATAGAAAATGATTTGAACAAATTAGAAAAATAAATTAAGGAACTGAAATTAAAGCCAACAACGGAATCTATAAACAAAGAAATTGAATAACTTGTTAAAGAAATTAATTAGATTAATAAGGACATAGAGGAGTTTAAATAAAATCCTTAGTATATGGGTGATATTATGCTCAGAAAGCAGAAACAATTATAAAATAGATTAGCAAAAGTAGTTTAGATTTATTAAAAACGAAAAGACTGTTGCATTGATATGCTAGATTATTTTTCTTAACATCTTAATGAGGAATTCGATTAAATAGTAAGAAAATGTGGAATAGATTAGAAAGATTTAGTATTGAGTTAAGAATTAGCTTAGATTATGGGATTAAGTTGCTAATCTGATACTTAGGAAAGTAAATAAAATATGATTGAGAAGGAAAAAGTAAATAGTGAAGATAAGTAAGATGTTAAAGATTGATTTAATTACTACTAATAATAACAAACTCATAACTATAATGTATCCACATCAATAATCAGTCATTATACATTAATAATTAAGCATCATCTTCCTCCATTATAGTTTCTATCTTAATTACTTTAGCTCCTGACCCTAGTCTATTATTACTGCTATTTAATTTATTCCCATTTTTACTATTTCTCCGAGAAGAATCTAAAATTTAGTAGTTTTTGGCTGAAGCTTTACTTGCTGAATTAGGAACGGATAATTTATCTTATGATATATTCTATGAAGCTGATTGATTTCTTGGTGGTGAATTGCTGCTATTCATTGTTTTTCTCCTAATTTAATTTATTTCTTTCATCGATACCCACAACTAAGCATTTTTACTTAGTTCATTATAAATGAAATCTTGGTATTAATTCATTTATATTTATTTCTTTTATGATTCTTCATAAAGTGCAGGGATATTAGCATATTTAGCCAAATGATTTTCTGGGAACATACTGTTCTTGATTTTGAAGCACATTTCATAGAAATATCTATAAAATATTTTAAGTCATAATTAAATACATACATTTTTGTATTTTATTTTTGCTCTTTTTCCCTCTTAGATTCCTCTATTTTAACCGATTCATCAATTTCTTCATTTAGTTTGGGATTTGAAACACTCCTTGCAAGAAAATGATTAGCAGCTGCTTGAATTCCTTTCATAAACCCACTTACAACAGACATTTAATTAGAAGTAGATGTGAATTAGGATGATTACGTTTTTTGACTATTATCTGAAACATGAGTCTAATTATCAATGTCACTCCTAATATCATTCATTAGAAAAGTTCCTTTATGAATAATATTTGGATCGTTTTATATTAACCCTCTTTTTTATCCTTTGTTTTAAATAGCCAACAACAAGTCATTAGTTCTTTTCTAAAGAAATTCCTTTTCTTTTATTGTTTTTTGCATTTCATCCTGCTTCTACTTCAATTTTTCCTCACTTAAATCACTTCTCATAGATTTTAATGTGGATCTAGGTTCATTGCCTGGCACTCTATTTTAAACTTACATATCCCCTCCTGAAGATACACTTTGGTTTTCTAATCTAAATACGCTATTATCTTTTAAATACTTTATAATAGTATTTAATCTTTCACGGCATAATACTTTTAGTCTCTAAATAAAAATTAGCATACTGGTAGATGCACCACCACTATCTTCCTGAAATTGAATATTTTAAATCAATTACTTGCATTATGCATAATCATTTTAGTTATAGATGCCAGGAGTTCTAGATCTTAATATATCCTCTTTGAATTTATTAGCATAAAGTTAAATAGTAGTAGCATGCATTTCATCTCTAGTATTAGGAGATTTTATTCTCACTTCTACCACATATTTATCTAAAGCTTACTTTAGCTTATCTAGTTTTTCTAGTATTTATTTATCATTCATCATATTAGCTTAAGTTTAAGAATCCCTCATATTGTCACAATAAGATAAATGCTCTTCAATTCTATCAATAGGAATTTATTTTTGACACTTTACACATAAAGTTTCTATTGTTCTTGGAGATGGTGGCTCAATAGGATCATCAGCATCTTTTTCTGAAGGCTTTATTGATTTTATCTTCTATAAGGATTATTGTTTCTTACAGGAAAATTGGTATTTAGGAGACTATTTATTTTAAATAGAAACATAATTTCTTCGAGATTATAATATTTGCGTTGATTTCTAAGGTGTAGTATAAATGTCAATATCTTTGGTTTAATTTCTAAATGTATTATATACAGATGAAGTTTCACTTTTATCATAAATTCTTTGTGAACTAAGAGTTTAATTGTCTTAGGTATTTTTTATATAGTAGTCGTTTTTAATTACGCTATTGCTATGCTTATGCTATTGAAATTTGATTTCTCTTGGTGAAGAGGGCATCCAATTTTTAACTGTACTCTAAACACTCTCAAAAAATTTATAAGCCCCATCTATTGCTTTATTTTTATTAATTGAATTAAATAGTCCACCTATCGTTTTTTCTATGGATTACTTTCTTACTTCAGACTAGGAAAATTGCCTCATTGTTTCAATAGTTGGAATATCATTTAAATTTGTTTTATTTTTCACAGTCATTTTATGCTGATTGAAAGTAGAAACTTTATCACTTAAGTTTTTTTGGTCTTAATTAATTGAATTCATGATAACAGATTATCTAAATTAACCATTTGCAAATTCACTCGATCTGCTTAGACTTTATTTTTCTTTTTAATTCTTCGTTAACAAATCTATTTTTATAAACTATTCTTATAAATTTCTTTAAAGAAGTAAATCTTGAGGAACTTCTTATTTAGTTTTTCCTCCATTTACAATTGGAGTATCTGATATTATACTTAAAGATTTTTGGGTATTAAAATCTTATTTTGAATTTAGTTCTGACTAAGACCCTTGTCCATAAATAAAATTATTGTATTGATATTGCACAAAAATATTTTAAGGTTATTTTTTTAATTGATTAATTTCTACTTTTTATGTGCTTGATAGATTTTTAATAGCATTAGAATAGTTATTTTTGGTGTTGCTATTAATGTTTTAGATTTTGGCGTCCATTGATTTATTATTTTAAATTGCTACTCTACTGTAATTGCTATTAAGATTGCTTTTAATTTATTGAGAAACTTAGGAAGAGATTGATGAAAACTACGAATTCAAATTGCTTTAAGCTGCATTTTCAATTGAAACTCTTGATTTGTAAAAGCAATTACTAACTTACTTATTTTTTTCAATGTCTTAATTTTTTCTGCTATTTTGATTAATTGTAATTTATACCGAACTCTCTGATTAATCAATATAACTACCTCGTTAAATATTATTTTTAGATTAATTATGCTTTGTAGAAGTATTTAATTAAGAATCTATCTCTGGTGGAGTACTAAATGATTATTTATGAAGTCCGAATCTCGACTATTTCTCCTAAAGTTATTGTTGTATTTAACCTATCCATTCCATTTAATTTCCATTATTGTTCCCATAAAGCACTTTATAACTCTATATAGAGGTTTGTTTCATATTTTATTAATATTTTTGCTTGGTGTTTGAACTTTATATTGGGAAAAGCTTGTTTGTATTTTGAATAGATTGCTGTTAAGAATTACCTATTGCAAATTTATTTACTTCTTTCTTCTTCATTATTTTTATATTAAATTAATTCATTCTCATATTAGCCATTAGGGGTTTTGGGGTTTTGG
>LASS02010745.1:0-11320 GCA_001272975.2 Laurentiella sp. PUJRC_G5 | reverse complement strand
AAAACCCCAAAACCCCAAAAGAATTGATTACTATAATTAGAAGAAAGTAACCTTAATGAATTAATCTTAAAAATAAAGGATCAATCAATCTTTATGTGTTTTAGATTTATTTAGACCTAATTGCTCACTTACAGTAGTAATAACTGATGCGCCCTCTGGTTCTACTTAATGGCCGGCACTTTTGCTCATCAATTCTCCACTGTTATGATTGTTTTTCGTCTTTTTGATTTATTAATTACCCATAGACCCAGCAGAATTTGAATTTGACAATAAGTCCTGTTCAATTTAGTGTTACTCAGTCAAACTTCCATGATTTCTTTCATATAGAATATCTTAACCAGTATAATCTTAATTAGAATGGCTTGAGTAGATATCTTCTTCGGTATTTGTGATAAATTTATTAGCATGGAGGGTATGAGACCCTGAATCAGTTAAGGGCACAGAAGGGCCAGTCATTTGTACTGTTATATCTTTACATTTAATTCCTCTGAGAATAGTAGAAACTTCATCATGAATCATTGATCTATTTGCATTTTAACTTACTGATAAGTCGGCTGTTGCAACGAATTTCTCTATAATAATAATTTAATAATGCTTCAAATATACTTTTAGCCATCTCCCATATAAGTAACTCATTGATAGCTTTAACTCCTTCAATTTTTAAGATAGACTCCTCTACCTTAGCTCTCTTTTTCTTAATCGAGGCTGGTGTTTTCAAGATTAAATTACTTGCAGTCATCTATATAAATGGAATGCCACTTGCTAAAATCATCAGAGAAATTATGAATGAGCAAATAGGATCTGCGACATACATATCGTAATATTTTACTAATATACTAGAGAATATAACTCCCACACTACCTAAGGTATCAGCCAAAACATGCAAGAATACACCATACATATTCTCGTTTTCATGGTCATGATCATGGTGATGATGATCTCCATCATGGCTATGTCCATGATCATGATGATCGTGGAAGAAAAAGAGTCCGATTAAATTAACGCAGAAACCTAAAGTAGATACAGTCAATAGACCTTCAGTCTCTATGATTTATGGCTCATAAATCCTTTCAATACTTTCACAGAAAACATTAAAAGCTATGAACACCAAGAATATACCATTGAATAAACCGCTTAATGTTTCAACTCTGCCATATCCATAAGTGTATTTTCTATCAACTCCCATTTTTGAAATGTATGAAGCACATAATCCAATGAATAGAGCCATACAATCAAAAAGCATATGGAATGAATCAGTAATTAATCCCAAGCTGTTTGAAAGATACCCGTATACCAATTCAACAAACATGAAGAGCAAATTAATCAGGAAGAAAATAGCGATTTTCCTTGAATCATTATTTTCATAACAAGTCATCACGAAATCATATATTAAATTGTCTTAGTTCAACTAGGATGACACTGAATTGGTGATGTCGAAACCAAATATTTGCTTGAAGTCTTCCCAAAAGAAGTAACCGTAACTTGTCAAGAAAAGTAAATGCAAAAAGAATTGGAGGGCTGAGAGTTTGTTGAGCATGAAGAGGGTGAAGCATAAAAATATCAAAGGCATAAACATTGTTCTGCCCAGAATATTGTTGTTTTATTGGAATTTTTTGTTGATTTGCTTTTCGTATCTATCTCTTAAGAGAGTTAAAAGAGCAAGAACAATAAAAAGAACAAACGATTTGCTAGGACTCTCAATAATTCCTGCATTATTTACTACATCATTTGCTTTAGATCTGAATAAAAATAGCAAGCTTTCTAGGAAAGCATATAGTATTCCTATAGTAGCAGAAAATATTAATTTCGCTTTTGCATAGTTCATTTTAATATCGTTTTCCTCAAAATTAAATGAAGTTAATTTTGACAGTTTATCTTCTGGTCTTTGATATCTCAATATGATTGTTTCTGCTAATGATAGAACATAAATTAATAAGCACAAAGCTGTAAATCTAACTGCTCCGCCAAATATTAAATCAAGGAAAAACCCTATAATCCACAAAGATAACCCTATAAATTTCTGTTAAGTTATTTCAAGCGATTTCTCCACCTCTTATTATTGGTTTTGCTGTGTAAAGTTATAGATATAAATTAGGAATGAATCTGCTTAGGACAAGAAAAACCATCTATAAATGGGTGATAAAGGTATTTTTGAATTACGAAGCTAAACTATGAGTATCCTTTAGTGTTTAGAGACATACCCAAAACTTAAAGAATTCTACTGCTGTTAAAGCGGCATAACGCCAATCACTCTATATTGACTAATTAGCTTTCTAATCAATTTACCTTAAGAAAATCAAACTTTATTAGCTATTCTGGCTTAAATTTTTCCTGTTAACTTCCAATCGCTAAAATTGTTAGCAAGGACGTGATCAGAAACTGCGTTATAGTTAGCGAAATAGTATCATCATATGCGCCAGTCTCTACAAATCCTATGATTCCCCAGAATAAAAAGGCAACTCCATATGTTATCTAGTCTTTATGATTACTATTTAGTTCAATTACAATAATTCTTACTTAAATAGACTGAGATGATCTTTTGCTTATTTCATATTTAAGCTATTATAATAAGTTAATCATCGCTATTGATTAATTAATTAACTTTGAATTTAAATGTATAATAATTTTAACTTTTGCGGCTACTCTAACTATGAACGTCAATGTAACTTAATTTACTAAACTTTATCTATCACTTTAGAGACCAATCGATAAGATTAATATTGGCTATAACAAATCAAATGAGGAATACATTGGATTAATGAGTGAGAAAAATAAGATAAAGAAGGAAATGGAGAAATCTAGAGAACATTAGGAAAAGAAAAAGATCTAGGAGAAAGAAGCTGGATTTAATATTCACATAAATGGGGCCAATGAAGAGAGAATAAGGGAACAGAGGAGATAAGAACTATTAAGAATTAACAACAGAGGGAACTCTATTGGTTACGATAATGAATAGCAATAATAGTAAATACCTTAGAATTAAAAAGTAAGGAGGTAAGTGTTCATTTCCATTTTATTAAATTATTTATGGGCTTAAATCCCAAATTTGAAATTGTTAAAATGATTATTTCGTATAGAATGTGGAAAAATCCTAATTCAGGAGAAGAAGTTAAAACCGATGCGTCCTAAGACTAAAAGTATATGAATCCGGTAATATTTAAATCATTAATAATGTTCGAAATTAGTTTGATTTAGGAGGAATGGAAAAGAAATATCCAATGCCAATCACTGGTGAAAAGAGTCCCCCTAAGGTAAGGAAGAAGTGGGGTAATAATGATAAGGCATTTTCAGGAGCAGGTAAACCCACAAGGGCCATACACAATCTTAATGACGAAGAAGATGAATATTCTGATTCTTTTGAAGAGATTCAGTAGGATTTCGAAGATGAAGGTGACGAGGAAGAAGAAGAAAAAGAAAAGAAATAGGATGAATCTGGAATTTAGGATGATTATGAAGAAAAATAAGAACCTAATGAGATTGAACAATTTCTTAAAACTGCCACAATGAATGATATTAATGCACTTAGATAATCTCTAAGTAACTTTGGGGAATTAGCAAAGCAATTCAACACTAAAAAAGATATTAAGAAAGATGAGGATGACTACATTGAAGAAGAGTTTGAAGAGCATATTGAATCAGATGATGGTGAAAATGATTCAGAGGAAGAAAGGAAAGAACAGGAAAGATTAAGACTTGAATAACAGAGGCTATAATAATTAAAAACACAGCAAACTACAAGAGGGGCAAAAAATAGGCCAATATCTGCTACTTACAATCTTGCTGCCCAGAAAATACAAACTTAAAGAACTGATACCTACAATATGATGTAGCCAGCTTAATCTCAAGCGTAATTAAAAGAATACAAACCAGCAAATATTGCTCCAATCAGTAGCTCAAATTACAATTCAAACTAAAGTAACTATAACTAATTGATTTAAGAAACCCCTAAGTAACCAAATGATAACATGAAAAAACCACTTAATACCAATCCATTTAAAAGACCATTTTCTTAAAATATTCCCAAAAGAGAAACCACTTAAGTATAACCTTAGACTGCAAAAGTAACAGAATCTATCGATTAAACTTAAAATAAAACTGCAGATAATGCTTTTTAAAGAGCAGGTCCACCAATAAATCAAATACTTTAGAAAATTGAATAGCTAGATGATTGGTAAAAAGAGAAATTAATGGAAATCCTTAATAATTTTGATAGTTTAACTTCCAGTTAAGTGTCTATTAATCCTACCAGTAATGCCAATAACTATTCATCTACAGGTTAAAATTAACAACCTAGTCAAGCAGTTAAAAATCTAGACTTAAACTTTCTTAGTCCAAGTAAACAGCAACAAAGTGTTTAGAAATCGACTGTGTTTACAAACCCAAATAAAACAGAAGTATTAATGAAAGTTATAAAAACTTTTGGTAATCCACATTTATGTGGTTTGACCGAAATTGAATTGTTTGATAATTAAGGAAAGAAAATAGTTATAGCTCCAGCTTAAATAATCCCAAGAAATCTTGGTAATGGACCTAAAATTAGTCTGTCTAGATTAGTTGATGGTCATAAATTAACCAATGACGAGAAGCATATGTGGATTGGATATTTACCTATGCATCCATAATAACTAGAATTAGTTATATAAATAGATAAAGGATAGTAGCTGGGTGGTTTGAAAATCTGGAATTATAATAAGTCTGTTTTAGATTGCACCAAAGGAATAAGAGAAATTGAGTTATTTATAGATAACTAATTAGTTTGGTCAGGCCAACTAGAAAGCGGAAAAGGTTCAACTACTATTGAATATGCAACATTTATTGTTCTTCAAGAGGGTTTATAATTACCGAGGGAAATATAGCCAAAGGCAATACTTTAAGATCCAATTGAAGAAGAATATGAAGAAGAGGAAAGTAGAGACTAGATTACTTAAAAAGACATCAAGTAATCATAAGACATGAAAAATGAAGAGTTTAAGAAGTACAGATCGGAAGCCGCTTTCAAATAACCAGTCAATAATGATAAGAGTGGACCCATATGGTTGCCAGGAAGTTAAGCCTCTTAAAGAAATGTGGCTATTGATCAATCAAAAATCTAACCACAATCTTAAATGAGCCAAAGAACTAAAGAAGATTAAGGGTTCAAAACATATGATCTCTTGGATAAATATCAATTCAATTAGTAGAATGTATCTGATACCACTTCAACAACTACTGGTGGAAGTCAAATTAAATCCTAAAGTGCTGTTGGGTCATCCAGACCACATCCTCTTAGAGATAATTCTAAATCAGGTCAATCTTCTTCAAATTAAATTAAACCAAATGCAGGTCCATAAGCCTCAATTTAATCATCTTCATCAAAGACAAAGCCATAATTTGATTTAGGAGCAGGCTAAATGCCTCCAGCAAATAGTAAACAATGGACTTAACCTTTCCAAGCACCAAAAACTAATATACTGTGGCCCTCATCATCTGGACAAGCTTTTTAGGAAACATCAGATGCTATACAAAAAGCAGTTAATAAGGTTAACCAAGTAATGAGCAATCAATAAAATCTAAATAAGGGAAAGGTCCCTCATTAAGTAGTCGAGGAATCATTAGATAACTTAGATTTCTTCAAGGCAACAAATAGAGGAAGACTTATGAATTTCAATGACGAAGATAAGAATGCTAATAATTAGTTGAAGCCTGCAAGGAAATAATGGGGTGCCTCACCAGCTAAAGGGCACAGCAGCAGTAGATTACAAGAATCACAGTTATCAGCTAGTAAATATAGTCATAAAGGTGCTCATGTCATTGTCAAAAATCCTTTCCCTGAAAAAGAATTAGGTAATTCTGGAATCAAAAATACAACTAGAAAAACATAAAGAGAAGATGGAGATTTTCTAGATTAATACTTGAATAGAAATACCTAATAACTGCCTAAATAAGATCCAGTGCATCATTTATAATTTTCTGGATTAGCCGAATAAAATAAATTTAATACTAAGTAAAATTCCATGTCTCCTGCAAGAGATTAATTACTGCCTAAAGTGAAAACTTATGAAGATAAATTATCAGCCTTTAGTTAGCCATTTATCATCCCTAATCTTCCATCAGGCCATAAACTTCATTTCAATATCCTTTCAACTTGGGGAGATATGAATTATGTTGGACTTACTGGCATTGAAATCTTTGATATTGAAGGGCAATCTATTAATTTAAATAGTGATTAGATATCAGCCTGTCCACCAGATATTAATATTCTCCCTGGTTATGGAGGAGACCCAAGAACAGTGGATAAATTAATTGACGGCCATTATATAACAAATGATGATCTTCATGTTTGGTTAACTCCTTTCACTGCTGGTGAAGATCACACTATAACAATTGAATTTAGCTAGAAAAAGCAAATTTCAATGATCAGGATTTGGAATTATAATAAAAGTAGAATTCATTCCTACAGAGGAGCAAGACTCATTGAATGCGAACTAGATAATAAGCTAATATTTAGAGGAGAGATTTAAAAAGCTCCAGGTAACGTAAATGACCCAGAAAACTGTTGCGAAATTATACTATTTACAGATAATGAAATGATTATGCAAAGAATAGATTAGAATGATTGGATTAATGATAAAGTAGTGAGGAGTGATATGGAAAATACTCAAAAAATACTCTAAGATGTTCCATAATTCCAAGAAGAAAGACCTATGACTGCAACTAAAAAATTTAGTACTACTGAAATACAAGAGATCTAAAGATAGCTTAGGTAATAAAAACCTACATCATTATTTGATGAAAGACCCTAAACATCTGCTATCATAACTGGTGATCAAGAAGAATCAAAACCTTAATCTTCATTGAGAAATAGATTTGATTAAAGACATTAGGAACTTTCAAAACAAGTACAATAAATGGCTATGGGGTAATAAGGTTAAGTTAGAGGTAGAGTATTGGAAATAAACATAGTAGAATCTTGGGGTGATTTATTTTATGTGGGTTTAACAGGGTTAGAAGTATGGGATGATAGGGGAATTCCAATTAATATTACAAATTAGATGTTAGATGCTAATCCTAGAGATATGAATTCAATTCCTGGTCATGGTTAAGATTATAGAACTTTGGATAAACTTTTGAATAGGGTCAACAATACTATGGATGATCACAATATGTGGCTTATACCTTTTAACAAAGGAGAGAACCATGTAATTAAGATTGATTTTGGAAAGATCATAGCTATTTCTGCTATTAAGATTTACAATTACAACAAATCTGAAGAGGATACTTTAAGAGGTGCTAGATAAATTATTATTTAGTTAGATAAGAAATATTTGACTCCTAAAAAAGGAATTACTTTGAGAAAAGGAACAGGATTGGTTCATCCAATGTTAGATATGGGTTAACTTATCAGAGTTCCTTTTAAATAAGGATGGACTACAGAATAAATTGTTCCTATTTAAAGATAATTAGGTTAACTAGGATTATTCTAAGAGTATGAGCTTGTGAACATGCCTATAGGTTTTCTGTATAGAATAAATTTGTATTCTACTCATGGAGATTTCTATTATATAGGTTTAAATGGTATAGAACTATTTGATTAATTAGGTAATTTAATCAAAATCTAGACAATATTCGCTGAGCCCTAAGGTGTAAATAAACTACCAGGAATGGAAGGTGATATAAGAGTAGTGTAGAACTTGATAAATGGTAATAATCAATCTTATGACGAGTATAATATGTGGCTTGCTCCATTTAAAAACACCAGATCCTACTCAGCAGTTACAAATTAAAAGAAAGATTAAGATGAAAATGGTTCTTAGGAATACAGAATACCAAACTATGTATATATAGTATTTGATTATCCCACAGCAGTAAGTGCAATTAGATTATGGAATTACACAAAGACACCATCTAGAGGTGTAAATGAATTTGAAATAGTGCTTGATGATAAATAGCTATACCGTGGGTTTGCTAAAATAGCTCCAGAGAAATCTTAATCTGGCTTTAATTAAGATTTTTCTACAGTGGTTCTATTTACTACTGAGCATAAGATTGTAGATAAATTTAAGAATGGAGTTAACTGTGATCCAAGTAAGCAATAGAATGTCATGCTATTCAATGAAAAGAAATAGATGAATAAGAATTAGGTTAAACAAAGACCTAATGAGGAATTCGTCTTTAATGATATGCAAAGGCCTACAACCATGGCAAGAAGATAGTGAGTGAGAAAGAAATTTAAATACCTTAATTTCCTTTTAATAAATCAATTAAGTTATGAAATTAAGAATTATTACTTATAATATTATTATGTTCATTATGTATCCTTTGTATCTGTGGTTGAAAGAGCTCTATAAAAATTATTACATCAAATCAATCTTACCTTGCTCTCTTCTTCTTCTTTTTCTTTTTACTAACGCCAGACTTTTTAGGAAAAGGATTTATCATTAAACCATCACTTGGATTTGGATAGGATTTATGCCCATTATCAAAAACTTAATCTTCGGGCATTAATATTGCTCTTTGTAATACTTTATGGTTAAGATTAATGCCTTTCTTTACCAATAACGATTTCAAATCTTGAATTTCATTTAACTAAGCATATCTATAATCATCTTGTGCTGTTCTTTTTACCATATTTATTCCGCTAGCTTTAAATTCAAATAATCCATGCTTCGATCCTTATTGTCCTTCTTACTATCTATTAGCATTTAACATATCATCATGGACGAAGCCTGGTGGCATTACTCCTTAAGTTTAATTTATAACTGTTTAAACCATTGATTATCCCATTGGACTATTTGGATTATCCTAATAATCTTAATTATTCTAAGTTTCATCTAAGGGAGCAAACATCATTTCGAATTCATTCATTAAAGCTTCAGATATCATTTTACCATAAAAATTCTTCAATTAACAAATTTTCCTTTTACCTTGCTCCACCATTAGTGCATTTTGCCTTGGATTATTTATTATAACTCGAGACGATTTTTTATGTTGATTATTTAATAAGTTTGAATTAGCTTTTTTAGGACTTTGGTTCTATTAAAATTTAGATGTGCTAGATTATCCTGGAGGGTTATTTAATTATTCGGTATCTTTCTCAAAGAAATCTGATGTAAGGTCAACAATCTTTGGAGGATGATTCATTTTAAATGATAATGGTGCCTCTTTAAGATATTTCTTTCTAAGATCTTCTGGTCTTTGAAGTATATTTTCTGATTAATTACTACTATCACTTACACTAGCATTTCCTTCAGAAACTGTATCACTTGCCCCAACATATGAAGAATTGCTAAGAAAGGGTAACGATTCCTATTTTCTCTTCTTTGATTATATTAAATCATTTTCAACTCCATCATATCTTCTATTTTACTAGCTTTTGATCTCAAATGATTTATCTTTTTTGGGTATTTTAGGCAACATTCTATGATTATTTTACATTAAATGATTATGAATCTCCAGATTAGTAAATGTTTTTTAGGCTTAAAACTAATTCTGATTTGGACTGTTTAGTTCGAATGTAGTTTAATTCTTATTTGATTAAGTTTTATTTTTCAGTTCTACATCAAAGGAAACAGCATTAATGTCTTTTTCTTATTCGGATGGATGCTTTGCTTTAAAGGGAGATTGATTCACTGCAACTGAAGTGTTATCAAGTCTTGATAATTTAGTAAAACTGAAATTTAGTTTAGAATGTAGAGTCTTATTATCATTATTTCCATTATTGCTTTATTCTGAGCTTGATCTGCGAGACCTTGATCTTTCATGTCTATGAGATAATCCGCTATTACTCATTTTATCAATTTCCATTAGTTCAGTACTCTTTTTCCTAGTTTTCTTTATAAAAGTAGGATATTCCAAAAGTTTCATCCCCTCTAAATACTTGATAAAGTTTTAGAACCAGTTGAATATGTTTGCAACTTCCTATTTCATGGGAACAAGCTGCGTTGAAGTAAAATATTATAGGATTTTAATTAGCTTAGTTAACCAATGAAAGTATTGAGATTCAATCCATTCTATCTTATCCTTAAGAATATGTTATTATTTATGCATTCCTCTTTAATAGTAATTTATCGTGCTTTTCATCAGTCTATTGTATAGAAAATCATTATGAAGAAATGGATTTTTTGATAATTTTTCTAGTTTCTCTAGCACAACTAAATTTTTTTTCATCTATTCAATTAATTTTTCTCTAAATTCAGCTGTTAGCATTCCTGAACTTTTAGATATTTATATCTCTTTTATGTCTTCATTCGCTGAATCGATTATCTTTTTTATTTAATGCTAAATTTCTGATGCTGAATAAATTTTTGGAGGTTCAAATGGTTTAGCTATAACTTATTTTTTTAGAATTTAATGGTTACTAAAACTTGGAGATTATTCAATCAATCTTCTTGGTGAATTTTATGCAGTATGAGCTTTTAAACCCATTTATGATGGCTTTTTGAAATTAAATCCATTTTTAGTTAATTTAAGAGGATCTAACTACAAATTCCTTTATACTATATTTTGACTATTATTTGCAAATGAGGAGTTAACACTTTCTTAATGTTATGACGCTGAATTTTATTTATTTTCGATTTCTTATGATTAATTTGGGGGCTTATACAAGGTTGATACTTGTATAGAAAAACTGGGTCATTTTGTTGTTGTGCCATTTTTTATAAATTCATTAAGTAAGATCTTCGATGATGGGTGTTTATTAGGAGACTCTATTTCTTGCATTAGCCTTAATCGATTATTCTTAGGGAGTGCTAAATTTTATAAGTTGTTATTTTATTCCATTTTAGAAATAAATATAATAATAAATATTAAGCTTATATTTAATTATAATAAGATTGTAAAATATTAGCCATTAATAAAATTAAATCAATGATCAAAGTGTGACTTATCTCATTCTCCACCACTCTTTCAATAATTCCCATCTCTCAACAAATAACCATTAATGCCCATCCAAGCATTGAGGCTCCACCTCCTAGAGGAATAAGTTTATTGAACCTGTAGTCCTTGTAGACCTTTGAGTAAAATATTGTTCCAGAAAACATGACTGTGGAAGCAAATAAAACAGACATTGGCAATACAATCATTCTTGTTTTTCTTGTTGCACATAAACACAATCCCAAACCATTTATAAGTTGTATTTATTAGGCTGAATTCATTGATTTAACCTCCATTTCTGTGTATCCTTTTGCGTGGCCTACATAAGCTTACTCTGCAATACTCAAGGAAACTGTAAGAGATCCTAAAACCCAGCTTGCTTTTCTGAAAACTTTGCTCATATAAATTATTAATAATTTAAAATTTCACTTCAAAGTATCATTTATTAAGTGATGGGGTTTTGGGGTTT
>LASS02010738.1:0-10808 GCA_001272975.2 Laurentiella sp. PUJRC_G5 | reverse complement strand
ACCCCAAAACCCCTCAAATACAAATTTACAGATTTCAAATTAAGGAAATATATAATTAACCATTAAAATAACAAAATGTAATAAGGATTTACTTCTAGATTTGAACCTTTTAAATATCAAGCAGATAATGCTCATACTTTCTTTATCAGAAATCAAGATGATTTGGTATAAAGTATATTCTAGATAGAATATTTCAAGCGTTAAGAAACAAACACCGTTTTAACATGTTCAAGAGAATGTTTTAAGTCTTGGCGTTAAGATGATCTTTCTGGTGTGGAATAGGACTGTTTAAACTCTTGCTTTACCAAGCTTAACCACTTTAGTGACTAGTTCTTTAAGAAATCTATTAAATTCAGCTAAACACTATAGAAAAATGCTATCCATAAATAATAACAATAATCATTAAGAATGGAAACTACTCATTAAGCTATCATGCCATAATCGTAAAATATCTTAAGCAATGGCAGCAATATTGATAATATATAGAATAATGATTTGAGTAATTAAATTAATGATGCATCATTAAGAAATGAAGATATGGAATCTAAGAAACAGTAGGAATGAATAGTTATTTAATCGAAGATTTAATAAAGCTAAATCCAGAGAAAGTAATGAATTAAATCTTGATTGGCTTATTTAATGAAATTAAGATTAACTTTTAATTAGAGTTAATGGTCAATAATCATTAATATATTTTTATCACACTTTGAATATTCATAGATCTTTATTGTAAAGAGTATCTAGCCATCCTATACGTGTTAATGAAAATTTATTGACTCTCGTAACATTTCCATATTTATCTGTGATAAATTTAGATTTTCTATCTTTATCATGTTTATTTTCTCCATCAGCTAAAGACTCAATATCAGCATCAATCTAAATAACTTTATGCAAAAACAGCACAAAATCATAATCTTCCACACTCTTATCATTAAGTATCTCCTTAAGTAAATTAGGTTTCTTATCTACTTTTTCCACTGCTCTACAGTTTTCAGCAAATACATTCTATAACGAATAGTTAACTCAAAGATAATTTGACTTACCAAGCAGTCATCTGATGCATAAAATTCAAAGATAAGTTTAGTTTTTTCGAAAAACTTGAAACCATGAACTCTCTTGTCCCAGTCAACAAGCTTTAATAAACTAAGGAAATGCTGTGTCAATCTCTTTATCATACCCAAAAGAATACCATCCTATAGAAGTTAATTTTATCAATAATAGAGTAATTACATCGAACATTAGTAATAATGAGTTTCTAAGATCAAGCGATTTAACTAGAGATATCTCATAGTTTAGTCTTTATTTCAAATCAGTGATGAAATCTAAAGAAAGCTGAGAAATAATACCATCCACTAAGATTTTAAAAAGATTTAGCATGATATCTGGGAGTGTGAAACTTTCTGTGTAGGTGATAAGTTTACTTTGCATAAGGGCTAAATGAACGAATTGCAGAGCTGTCTAGCATATCGTCATTGAAACTACTTCATAGTCATTTTTATAAACACTAAGTCCACCATTTATAAGGTTGTCCAGTTAAGCATTAATAGCGTTTGAAATTTTTATCATATCCATTTTGACAAACTGAACTTTCTTTTCAGTTTCAGGTTCATCATAATTAGGTCTAAATTTAAATAAGCACTAACCAATAGCATTTAAAAATTTAGCTTAAACGATATTATAATCACCTTTGTTCTTTTCATTTATAAATGCTAACAGTGGATCTAATCTAACTCCACTAATCATTTCAAAATAAATATCATTGAAATCTAATAATATAGTCGATAAGAAATTCATAAATTCAATAGCAATAGATTTCAAAGCTAATGTTCCATCTGCTTATAGCATATTATTTTAATAAGTTTCAACCATAGTCTCTATTAACTGAGATTTCTTTATATTTGTTTAGAATAGCAATCTGTAATCTTAGTTACAATCACATATTATCTTTAAATAAGTAATACATCTCATTAATTGCACTAATCCTTAAAACTCCAATTATCCAGTTTTATACATTACTGCTAATACTGATATTATTCTTTCTATATTCTACAATACTTAATTATTAAGGAACTCTTCATCTGTTTAAATTGATAGGCAGCTTTCACTGGCAAGAACTGAAGTTAGTAACTTAAGATTTTTTTAGGTAAGTCCAGGTACACTCTTCACTTATTCTAGAGTATCCAATAAATTAGCAATATTCTTTCTTTGTTTTATTCTTTCAAGTTCATTCATCTCTTCATTTATTTCAAAGTACTTATCTGTATGTTTTGCTCTAAATTTATAACTAAAGTTCCATTCGATCTTAACGATCATTTCAATATCGGTCTCTTTATTTTTCCCCAAAGTATTTACAGCGCTTAAAGCTTATCCCGTAATACTTTTAAAAGAATTGCCAAGTTTACTCTCTATAACTAGTCCATTTTCATCTAATTGCTACTACTCCTATGAATATTCGAGTTTCATAAGTTAATAGCCCTCTGGTACATTTTCATTTTTCTATTTATCTGGAGAGACCTATTTTTATTATAGTAATACTTGCTATTACTCTTTAGCTTTTTGTATTTCTTCCTTAGTCTAGTTGAATTTTACATAGGTATCCTTAAATAACTTTTAAAATTTGGCTGAAGTACCTGCAAAATCTGTATCTAATTTCTTTTAAGCCACACCCATTAACTATTATTCTTTGATTTCCCCTGATTTATTGGCTAATAATTAAAATTCTTTCTATCTTGCTCGATCTATTTCATAAAGCATTTGTTTTTAAATCATACTTAGCATAGATAATTCTTTCGTACCCAGGACTTCTGAATAATTGTTACCATCATATCCTATAAGTTCAAATACCAATTTGCTATCTTAGGCTTAAAATAACTCTATTGCAGATGGCTTAAGGAAAGTGTCTTAATCAGTGAATATATCCTTCATCTGCAAATAAATATTTTACTCTCTATTGATCTTGTATTTACTTAGATTAACATCATAGGGAATTCTACCGCTTTCGAAAATAAATGTATCTTTGTCATTTTTATCGTTAGGATTCTTATTCATTAAGTTTTATATCATTAATTTCTATGTTTAAAGGGTTGAAGGTTTAACAAATATTCGGTATTAAAGTTCTCTTAAATCTAGAGATCTGGGTATACTTTAGAATTAATCAAGATTGATAGATAATTCTCCAAAAGTTTTGTCTGTTATTTTAATTGAACCAAGGATATAAACATCTTTAAGATTGTAATTCTTCGTAGCCCACAAATGAGAAACATCTTCATTTATACTCTCAATAGCCTTCAAAGGTATGAAAAAGTTCAGGTTTTAATTTGGCAAGGTTTAGATCTCAGCTAAGCATAAAGAAGTCTAAGCTATAACTACTAAACTATTAGCTATAGATTAATTATCAATTTTGCTCCTTTACACTCCTGCATTATCAACACACAATTTAAATACTATTTGATTGTCGCTCTTAGTATTATTAATGATGACCTTCTCCATTTCATGTTTAAGCTTCTTCCCATAGCTATTAACATCATGAATTCTCGAGTCTTTGACATTTCCTTCGTACTCAATGCAGTTGTCAAACTCGACAAGGAGTTTAAACTTTAATTAATCCTCACTCTACTACTAATTATTATCTGAGAAATGATTCAATTAAGAATTTATTGATCCTTATATTGGAACTGGTTAGGATGACTATTAAGCGAAGAATCTTTTGACCATTCCTCTTTTTAAATTAGATAAAAGATTAGTTGTTGAAGCATAAGGAGATGTTGATTGTCTGTGATTAATTCTCTCTATTATTAACTAGTCTGACAATACCAATTTATGTTGAAGGTTTTTCTTCTTTAATAATTCTTAAATGTATTATTCTCGGTTTATCTTTCTATTTTCCTTTAGTTTTTATTAATTATTTTCCTCATTTTCATCAAGAATTGTCAGTTCTCTTTGTTTGATTTCATCTGGATTTATTCTTATTAGTCTGTGGAACATAAAGTTTATCACTTTATGAGGATTTTTAGTAAAGTCTGAATAAAGCAGATTCATGCTTATATTAATATTGAAATGTGATATCACTAGTGTTTTCTCTTATTTAATCCAAGTTCTAAGACCTAATTATCCTACCTACATAGTAGCAATACCCAAAGTAGTTAATTTTGCTTCTTGGTTATTAAAACCATTTGCTGTAGAACCAATTCCATTTATATTATTAGTAAAATTGCTTCTTGAATTTTAAAGTGCTCCACTAGATTGTAGACCTTCTTTTTCTTCTTCAACTAGTATTCTAAAGGATATTATCTAATCAACTTAGACATTCTTAAAGAAGATCCTCAAGCCTTTTAAGAACTCTCCACTTAATATGTGCATTTTGTCAAATGTCTACTTAAATACTGTCTGTTGATCTTATGTGGCCACTATAACAAGCTTTTTGTATTTGAGCATGTGCTGTTAAGTATTGAAACTTAAGTTAGTAGCATTAAATTATTTTAATGAAGTATTTGACACATTCTGTTTGAGGGTCAAATGTGTACCATTAGGGTTGAATTATGAAATTAAGGAGATATTATTAAGAAATTCAACTATCAATGTATTAGATTTCTCTATTGCACTGTTTTTCTCTAGTGGTAATCCCTTAAACTTGGTATCTAAGGAATAATTTGAGTTCCTTGAAGAACTTTTACCTTGATTTAGCTCTTGCTTAATTATTCCCATAATCTCTTAGTATTTCTATACACTTAAATTCATGCTTGAGTCATTTAAGTTTAAGAAGAAAGATTTGGGAAGTACTCTTAAATGTGTTTGCTACTCTAAGTTAAGAGACTAATAAGTTGTCTTAATCATATTCCTTAGAATAAAAAATACTTTTCTTAATCTAATCTTATGAGGTAATAGTAATTTGGCAAATGAAGCCCTTTCCAAAAGCATTTTTAAAATTTCTTCCTCTGGTCTGGTAAGTTAATCAGATCCTTTTAATAATTTATAGTTTTCAAGAGCGAAATCAAAATTTCTTTAAACCTTTTAACTTAATAACCAAGGTTTGAAAAGCATATCGAATTCAAAAGTATAATAAATTGGAGATGCTTTATTTTTCATGGCATTAGTACCAACAACCATTATAGTTAGTTTTTCTTCATTCAAATCCAAGTTATTAAGTTCAACTTTAGTTTAGAAAATAAGAGTAGGCTATTCATCTTAGGGTTTTTTATTATAAATAGAAACAATTAAAGAATCTGCAAAATGTCTCACAATAAAGTTAGCTACCTCATTTATCATGTAAACTGTTTTATTTTGTTTTTCTGTTCTTTTCTTGTATGAATTAATGGTTTCAGTAATTTTTACATCATCAAAATTTGCTTGTTGAGATATAAGCTTTTCTTTGCCAACTTTACTTTTCAGAGTAAGTTTTATGAAATTCTCTTTCTCCAAAAAATTAGCACTATTATGCGACATTTTCTTGAGTGCTAAATTAAGAAAACCTGATGGTGTATCTATAAATTTGGAGGTTTGTAATCTAGTGCGAACTTAGCACTAAGCTCTACTCATTGGATTCATCATTAGATTGCCAGTAGAAGCCAACTCAGCTAAATTAGCACATTGGAAGAAAGTCTTTAATATAGAAGGTTCATTACTGATATAGCTGTTATTTACTACTTAAGGTGAATTTAGATCAAAATCAATAGGTGTTTGATAGACTTCTATGTGATTAAATTAGTTGTCCATTCCACTTCTTTATATTCCTAATAATGTAGTTGACCTTGAAAGTCTTTCTTAAAGTAAAGTATCTCTGAATTTTGTCAGTTAATCATGATCATTTTACTAAATAACTAAAGAAAGCATAATCTTATTTGTTGTGATAGGTACCCAACCTTCAAGCATAGAATTTATAGTGTGAATCTCAAAATCATTGACTCCGAAAATCCCAGTCATTTGAGTATCTAAACCCAATAATTCTTCTGAAGGTGCAAAGAAATCTTCTAATATTTAACTGAACCCATAATCTTCCTAAAGTTTACCTTTAACTTATGCAACTGCATTTTAAACATCTTTTCCAGGGTTTTACTTAATTTATGTCAGTGAATCATTCAAGCGTTTAATAAAATTTTCATAATACTTAGCAGTACTTCTCATATATGAACTTACAGAGTCCTAATTAGATAAATACTCAA
Source organism: Laurentiella sp. PUJRC_G5 (assembly GCA_001272975.2). Taxonomy (NCBI): domain Eukaryota; phylum Ciliophora; class Spirotrichea; order Sporadotrichida; family Oxytrichidae; genus Laurentiella; species Laurentiella sp. PUJRC_G5. Next base: position 4,650 of record LASS02010738.1, on the reverse strand, counting down.
AAGCTACAAAACAGTATATATTGTTTTGAGAAGAAACATCTCTGAGAATAGAATTAAGATTCACAATATGAAATTCCACTAACATATGATTAGGTCCTTTATCTTTGCTCCCTTTGCTAGAAACTATAGATCCTCTAAATTAATTTTAAGGTGTTGCAATAATGGCTGAAGTATTTAACTGCTTTTAATCAGCTTCTCCTTTAGCTTGATTATCTTTTTTCATCTTTTTCATTAATTCATCAAAACCTTGATTGATATAATCATTATATTTGACTTCTCTTGGAATAATGAATAAATGATCAATATTCAATAAGTTCTTGGCCTAATCTCTTTCTAAAAATACATCAGATTAAAATTTAATATCAAGCATAAGTATGAGCTATCTAGAATAAACTTTATTTGTCAAGTCTTTTGAACTCATTAGCTTTTATAGTTTTAGTTATTAAATTGTGTCCATTCCTCCTTATTTACTATTATACTACTGTAATATAAGCTAACTCTAGGGGTTATATTCAGGAGATCCTTAGAAATCCATCAAATTAGCCAATGATATTTCTCTAGTAGGAGATTTATCTAAAAAGTAAGAAATATCAGCAACATTCATAAGGACATTAGCAAGTACAAGTTTATTTTTTTATTATTATCCACCAGAAATAAGAGGTTTCCTTTCAAAGATCAATTCTATTTCTAGTTAATCTAAAGGAGAACTTGTAAATAATACTATTTATTTATTCCAAGAGAAAAAGGATTCTACTTAATTACTTTTGATATAGTAATCATCACCACCTCTCATTACGTCAACAGGGTCATATTCTTGGTTAAATAGGCACATTTTCTCTTTAAAAATCTTTTATCTCTTGTTCAGTTGACCATTCTAAGTGTTATTTTTATTACCGTTCATTTTAAATACCAAATAAATATCGCCTGAATCCTTCATAGTAATATCAGAAAGATAATTATTTAGATTCATAAGAAGTATCTCATTAACTGTAATCATTCCAAATGGATTTTTGGTAAAGTTAGAAGAGATATAAACAATGTGAAAGGTTATTACTAACTCTTTTTTCTTCTCTCTATTAAGCTGTTAAACCTCGCTTTTGTAATCTAATAATTATAAAACTTATTTTTCCTCTTCCAAATCTTCAAAAGATATATCAGCAATATTATTACCCTTTTATGCTCTATTAGCCTTTTAAATAAAATGAATATCAGAGATTTAAATAGAGCATTAATAATGAAATTCCACACCCTAATTTAATCGAATTAGATATGGCTCTATAAAAGTTTCTCCAACTAAAGTCTAAATCTCTGAATTAGATTTATCACCCTTATAATCAATATCAAAAGCCTTAATTTCAATTTTCGTCATTTCTGATTTTTAAGATGAAACATCATCTAATACTATTCTAAATTAATCATTAAGTGTCTCCTTATTTTATGTTTTATTTAAATCAGTTGTTATCTTTGATAAGCATCTTTATTTTTGATAATTTATATCAAGTCTAATATTTTCTACAAAGTAGTTCATACTAGCATCCATACCTTGTACTTAAACACTTTTTAAAGTCATGTAGCACACACCTTTTTTCTTATCATGAATTCCTAAGTTATCATCAGTAGGTTTTGTTTTAGAATTATTTAAAACCTATAGTTCATTTAGATCAGCTTCAAATCCTGATCTTAGAGGGTAATAATCAAATTACACTTTTATAAACCCACTTAGCTAATCACTTGCCTCTCTTAAATCAATATTTACCAAACTTGTAGTATCATCATCATAGTATATTGAACTTAAAGGTCTTTAATAAGCGCCAATTAAGGTTAGATTATCAGTATTTCCATGTACTCCATAAAATCTAATTTCAAGCATATCCCAAATCGAACTAGTTTCAAAAGTAACTAACTTATTATTCCATTTAGCCTGAAATGGATTTATTTCCTCTTTAAGCTAAAAGTTTTACAGTCCAACTTTAAATTTTATAATTGGTTTCTCAAAACCTTATTCTTTATATTTGAGTCCATGTCCAGAATTAAGGTTTATCTCTAATTTTCCGCAAGGCATACGAGTGAACTTTGAATGACGATATTAAATATCGTAATTTAAGGCAATTTTTTATGATCCTTTTTATTTCAAAATCAAATCTATTGTACTCTATTTCTTTTTCCAGCATTGTACTATATATTATTTTTTGAATAGAATTTTACAATCTTTAAAGATAGACTTTGAATCCATGGTGCCCTCAGCAATCAATATAGGAGATGAGCCATCTTTATAAAGCTTTACTATAATATTCTCATTTGGATCACTCATTCTTATATTAAGAACTTCATTCCACTAATTAGAATTATTATTAAAATTATAAAAATTACCAAGGGATTAATACTTTCACTTATACTCTTGCTTTTACTTGCCATTTTACTAGTTTTAACTATTACAAAAAATGAAGGTTCTGAAACAGGCTAAGATTAAGATCCTTTATTTGTTTAAGGTTGAGCAGGATTAATTTCATCCCAGCGAAATATAAGGTCCTTAATTCTAATCATCAAAATGCCTTTCTTACTTTCAAGAATTTGCTTCAAATTTACTAAGTTTAAATCAAAGATATCTATATCTTATTCTAATTCAATTTGTTTGGCTGTTTATCCCATTTATTTATCTAGCATGTCCAATGTATCATCTGTGTCAGGTTATTAATAATTGGATGGAATCTTCTTCAATAAATCATCAATGTCCTTATTCCCAGCTTAGTTCTATGCTTCCTCTTTGTCTTATCCAAGCATAACTAGTTGATCCATAGTCATATTTGAAGGCCTAAATCTAGATGCAATACTTAACACTATTTCTTATTTTTTCTTGTTATCTATGAAATAAAACTGCTAGAAGATGTCTTTAAATACTAATTTTTCACTATTCTTAAATAGTTCAAATATTCTAATTGTGTAATTAGCTATCTCTGGGTCCTTTCCTAATTTTCTCTCCATTACTTAAACTTTCATTTATTCACATGAATCAGCTATGGTCATGAATTTATGCTATTGATGCAATCTTTCTACCAATTAATTTTCAGAATCACCTATTTTTAAGGCTAAATAATAAGAGCTAGGAAATGACATCCCATTTATTGTCCACTATAGTTAAATAAATTTTACAAACTTGGAAAAAAGACTTACAGCTTTAATCTTCATCGATAATTCGCCTTTGCAATTTCTTGTAAAGAAAGAGTTGAAATATGATATGGTTAAAATTATCCTTGGTTACTTGCTAGAATTTTATTCTTAAATTTATTTCTTTTCATTTAAAATGACACTCATGGGATTTCCTTCTAGAATATCTAAGGCATTTCTAAAAGTGCAAGTAAACTCAGCTATTTATTCAGTATTCATAAGTTTACTTCTTATTACCTTGATATTCAACTCAGATCTGATAAAACTACTGGCCTTAAAATAACAATCATTCTATATTTGCCAAGGTAACTTCTTCTTTTTTTACAAACTCTGAGTTTATCTTTCTAGATTTAAATTTGGTTATTTTTAAGGATCTCTTTAACTTGAAAATGAAAGTTAAACTTGATACTCATTAATTTAATCAAGATTTTCTAAATGATGTACTGTGACTTTAAAAACACCATCTCTATCACGAGGGTTCGCAGCTGCTGTATTAAATTACTGTTCAGATATTTAGTTATTAAATGCAGTATCTTCTCTAATTAAAGACTTCAGTTTATGTGATATTTTAATGTAACCTAACTTCTCTTCCTATGTTATTTGTGTTATATCGTCTTTACTTCTTATTTTCAAGGCTATTTCGGACTAATATTAAAATATTGATTTATAATAAAAAGTAGCTTACACTTTTCTATGATTCAAGCAAATTTTTCAAAATTATATCACAACAGCCAATTTTTTCATCCTTTAGAAATACATTCTAATCATATATATAGAATTTAATTATTTCTTCCATATTAGTCTAAAATGAATTGTTAAAATGCGCATTTTCAATAATTTTACTTATTCATTTATGACAAAAGTGAATTTTTAATTCCAAACTGGATTTGGATTATTGGATATATGTTCAGTTCTTAAAGTTTGTCCTTAAAATTGTACCTCGACTAGAGGGTCTGACTCCCCCATGAAATCAACTTTTTTTATTTTCTCTCCACTTTTAATTGTAAGTATAAGCAAATTCTGCCCATAGAGAGAATGTTTTCGTTCAACACTATTCACCTTGACAATACTACTAACTAGATTTTCTTCATTTGTTCTTATTTAACCTATAGTACTCTCCATCTGATCAGTTTTCAATATATTCTGCTTTGGATCCATCTCAATTAAATTCATATGAAATTCTGTATTTTAAATAATCAAGATGAAACGTACCTTTTCCAAGTTCTAATAAGGTATTTCTCTAATTCGATGTTTATAAAACCAAGGATGGTTCATGAAAATCGCCAAATGAATTATCTGTATACTTCTTATCTTTCATGATTGGAGATTAAGTAAATGGGTTATTTTAAACTTTATTATCCTTAAATGTACTCACAGATATTTGTTTTGGTACTTAGCTTTTCATATTTTAAATTATTTTAAATATCCTATATTTTTATACTCTATTTAATTTAACTCTAATTGCTTTAGGGGTTTTGGGGTTTT
>LASS02010737.1:0-10148 GCA_001272975.2 Laurentiella sp. PUJRC_G5 | reverse complement strand
AAACCCCAAAACCCCGTAAACTTTCATTTATTGCAATTTATAAATTATTAGGTTATTTCATTAATAAGAGAAATAAGTTAATTGAAACAACATTAAACTAAATCACTCTAGATAAAGACTTGGTGTAAAAATAATATCTCTTTTAATTAGCAATGAACATTGGTCCATCCTTTGAGCCATTTGAGCATCTCCAATAACTCTTGCTGCATTCTTCACATTTCTCAAAAGCCTTTCTACATTCTAAACTACCTTTACAATATTTCCCTCATCAATTTTTGCTAGTTTGACTATTTCAACGAATGGCTTCTGACATGCCCATTCATACAGAAGTTCAAAATACTGATAGCAGAGCAACTTGGTTATATCATCAGCTGAATCAGCAACTCCAAATTTGCGTTCAACTTCAATCAGATTCATACCTTCTTCATTCAGGAAATTCAAGGCTTTTTAAAATGTTTCACTTATTCTAGCATCAGATTCCTCACTCTTTGAATTAGCTTGTTGTGTATCAAGAACACTTAAAATAGCAATAATCTCTTCGTTTGATAGTTCTTTAAGTAATCCAGAGAATACCAATTCTGTCAGCAAGAACTTATTATTTGAAAACATTTACGATACTTTACCCTTGAATAATATGTTTAAATCGTAGTCTAAATGTTTATAATGAATTAAAACCTAGATCTTTGCCTTAAAATCATCTAATTTTTCCTAACCACCAGTGTCTAAAAGTGCTCTACATGATTTCATTTCAATCCTGAATATAAGTTTAGCATTTTAATATAATTTAAATTTACTCATATCTTTTTAGTGCATCAGCCTAACCAAGATGTTTTCCCATTTTAGGACAGCTATAACATGATAATTATTTCAATGTATCATGCAATTGCATTTTTTCTTTAATATAGCTATTGCATGAATTTGGCAATTTCCAATCTTTAAAAACCCTCATTTCACTCATTAGTCTAATGATATCCTTCAGTGCTTTTGCTGGCTATAAAAACATCAGAAAACAACATATTCTTACCAATTGATCTTTTTAGATATTTAATGAATATCCAATGTCAGCATAGTTTGATAAAACTCTGAACATATTGTCTACACTAACTCTTATATATTCATAATAATAGCTTCCCTCATAACCGCTTCTTCTTTGCCCAACTATTCCAGTCTTTGATTCTTCCTCTTCTTCATATTACAATGGTTCTTCATAATTATTCTTGATAAACAGACACAATACATCATCCCTTCCTCTTTCTAGTTGTTGTAATACGACCACTTTCTCAAACATTAGCTTAGGTGAGAATACCTCCACCATACATAGAGGAACAATGTCTTTTTGGATCAGAGTGATAACGTTTCTATTAAGTTGGCAAATCTTCTCATATATCTCATGGAAAAGCAGCATTTCATTTGGAGTTCCACAAGTACATTCCAGATTTTAAGCTCTCTAGATTTTAATTTGTAGCTTTTAGGATCTTTCAGCGGCTACTGCTCTTTCTTTTTCATTTTCATTCTCAAAGAAAGAAAGCTTTAAAAGATCGTTTATCATAACATCTTCTGATTAAACTACATTAAGAGCCATTTAATAACTTAGTTTAAGCTTTGACTCTAATCTTGTACCTCCGCTACCAAGTATTTACTCAAAGTCATCATCTTCAGGTAATTTACCAAAGGCTCGGTCCAAATTTAATATGCAAGTACCAGTAAGATCCTTTCCTCTTCTTCCAGCTCTTCCAGCCATCTGCAGATATTCACTTGTCTCTAGTAATAAACTTTCACTACCATTCCATTTGAACAATTAAGTGAAGAAGACACTTCTTGCAGGCATATTAAGTCCAATAGCAAATGTGGTAGTAGCAAAAATAACTTTCAGGAATCCATCTGCAAACAAAATCTCAACTACTTCCTTCACAATTGGTAGCATACCTGCATGATGAATACCAATACCTCTAACAAGTAAACTCTTTATGTTTTATATCTATGGTAGATTTCTATCAGATTCGCTGAGTCTTTGCAATTTGGATTTAAGGAATTTCTTTATTTCCCCCTTTTCTTATCCAGTAGTAAACTCCAAACTTTCTTCTAATTAGTTAGGAATATCAAAGCAAGCAGATCTTGAGAAGCAAAATACTACACAGGGAAGAAGCTTTTCTCTGGAAATAGCTATTAAATGTTTATAAAACTTCTCATATTTCTTGTTAGCTTTATTTTGTGAATTAGGACCTTTACCTCCTCCACCTCCTGCATTAGCATCCTTCATCCCCTTGGAAGCAGCTTTTTATAAAGCATGTTCTTTAGCTCTAATGGCTTTTTCTTTAAAATCAATTTCCTTCTTTTATTTCTAATCTCCGTCTTAATTCTATTCTTGTTGAATTTCTTTCTATTTTTTCATATCCTTCTCCCTGAGTCTTTTATAATTATCATTCTTTTCTTCTTTTAACACTTTCTTCAAGTTATCTATGTGCATGTTATTAAATTCATCCTTCACAACAGTGAGTTTGTCTTTGTAAAGAACCACATGCTATAATGGAACAGGTCTTTTCTCAGTCATCTAGACATAAATTTGCTTGTTTTTAGTCCTGCCAACCCATTCCGCAAATTCCTTATAGTTAGGTACTGTGGCTGAAAGCATGACAAAGCTAATATGATCTGGGAGTTTCATAATGATCTCTTCCCAAACAGTTCCTCTTTCCTATATCAAAGTTAAGGTTTGAATTATATACAAAATCGTTGATGTAATGAACCTCGTCAAAAATAACCCATTCTACATCTTTTAAGAAATCTGATTCATTATAGAGCATCATCTATAAAATCTCAGTTGTCATCACTACACAAGAAGCACTTCCATTTAAAGTTACATCTCCAGTTCTTATACCAACTATAAATATTTATTATGCAACAATTTTTACCATCAGTAAATTTTTCTTTGAAATCACGGAACTTTTAATTAGATAAAGCTTTGATTGGTGATGTATATATGGTCTTTGTCATATGCTTAAAAGCTAATGCAATAGCATACTCAGCAACTACTGTTTTACCTGCAGAGGTATGCGCAGCAACAAATACACAATTATTTTATTCCAATCTATATATAGCTCTCTTTTAGAAATCATCAAGCTCAAAAGGATATTCTATTGCAGGATGAGGAATCATTTCCTTAAATCTCTTCATGTCTAGCTCATCAATCACATACCATTGCTTCTTTAAGGATTCACTTACAGATGGTTGATTTTTTAAAACTACTAAACTCTCATCTTCAAACTCTTTTTAAGTATTTTCTAATGCTTATTTGAATGATTTGCTATCTTATATGATAAAATCTATATCATCTTCTTATTTAACAGCTAGTCCATCAATCAGTTTATCTTATTCACCATTGAATAATAGCTCAACTTTTCTTTCTTCTTTTTCTTTAAGAGCCTTTTCTTGTTTTTGTTTTATACTCAAATTGTTCAACTTTTTACACTCTAAAATTCTGTCGATTTCTAATCCGGTTAGATTGTGTTTTTCTTCTTCTTCTTAACTACGAGGATTCTTGATATACTACTAACAAGATTCCAAAAATGAATGAATTTATTAGTGTTAATTCTTATTACTTTCTGGCTAATACTATTTATCACAATCTTCTGGTAATTCAATTTCATCAAGCATCTTATTAAATAACTCATCACCAATCTTTTCTTGCTCTATTTCTAAGGTCTACAAAATTTGTTGGGATACCTCAACTCTAAATTCTATAAGTGTTACTAGCACATATAATACATTTTATTTAACCAGTTAAGTAATCAAAGTCTGGAGCTCCCACTAATTGATCGCTATTAAGTCTAAGTGCAGCTTGTTCGACATCTTGATTAATTATACCCTTTTATATTTTATTAATTTCATCTGAGTAAAAATTTTGTTTTTCTTGTTAATCGATTGCTTGATCCAAAATGGAAGATATGTATCTTGATGCAATATAATCTGTATTTATTTAAAAGACATCATTAAGTTCTATAAATGGTTCTATATTAACTCCAATATGATTATCATACTAAAAAGCAATTTAATGATTAATAAAAAATACAGATGTCAATAAATCGGCAAGGAAGGCTTCATTAGATGGATAAGGAGGCTGAAAATTTGCTACTAAAGATCTATCTCCTTCATGATCCACCTTATAAATCAGTGGTACAGTTAATTGTTAAGTTGCCTCATTTACAACTAGATTGATTGGCTCTATAAAATAAAATAAGTTGATAATCTAACTTTCAAAAGGCGTAATCTTGGTAATTATAGATTCAAGATTTTTTAGTATTTTAGCTCCTTGTATATCTTAACTTTGCATATTTCGATTAATAATTATAAATAGTAATTTAAATTTTAAAATGCTAATAAATAATTTTTTCAGAATCACTCAAATGGAGCTAAATCTTTATGGGTATCATTTTGGTTAATGTTTTTTATTTCTGTAGTATTAGTAGTATAAAACTAGATAAAATGAAGAAGAGATAGATAAGAAGATTTTTACTTGGATGGATAATAGGTAATATTTTGGATTATTACTAATAATTTTAAATTTTAGTTTACATAATCACAATAATAATCTCAACGATGTTTCCTAAAGCTCTTGAAGTTAGATAGTTCTCTGCAACTCCTCCATCAGTATAAATAGGAATAATTAAACATAATATAGCAAATAGGATCTAGAGATATAATGGAGTTGAAGGAATGTATCAGATTACAGAAGAATCAGCATGATTATTATGATTTGACTGCTAATGTCAGAATTGAATTGTAAAATGAACTAAAAAAAGTAGTTTTTATGAATATTTCTAAGAGTTTTAATAGGATCAAAATTTATTCTTGAATTATAATGTATCTATGTATACAACTGAAAGCTTTGAATTATCTCAATAATGCGAATTACCTAAGGATATTTAATTGATGCCAAAAAAATAATATGATTAACAAGGATGGAATACTGTTGTTTATAATCTTATGAAAAATCGAACTCTTACTTGCAGTCAAGATACAGATTTAACTTATTCAGTAAGTCACTATAGAATATTTACCAAATTAGTGTTTAGAGGTACCTATAGCTAAAGGAGATCTATAGGACATTTTCCAGAATAATATGTTTCATATTGTGGTAGATAGAGTATAAAATCAATATGAAATTAAGGATATACAATTTTCATTAAAGAAGCGAAATATAGATCATACTAAAAGTTTAACTTTAATGAAATATGCTTTTGTTTTTATCTCAATAATTACCTTAGGTTTTTACTTTAAATCAGTAAATTTATTATCTTAAACCATATTAATAGATTTCAAACTTCCAAATTGATGACTTAGGATTGATATAAAAATGGGTTTTTATTCTTTTAGTTCAACTAATATTCTATGATGATCCATTATACGCAATAAAAGGAATATTCCCCTACAATTCTTATTATATCATTCATGCTTTAGCCTAAGCAACTTTTATTTCAATGATTTTATTCTTTTGGCTTGTTTTAGTACATTCCATTTCTTCAGTAATATTACCAATGTTTATAACTCTATAGAATGAAATCATCAATATTGATGAAAGAAGATTTTATCTTCCAAAAATAATTCTCTGTTTAAGTATTTGGATAGTATTAATGATGACCATGGCATATCTAAATCTTTAATAAATAAATGACCCAAGCTTTTATTGGAGAGATGATGTAGGATAGTTTTATTCTACAATGCAAATTTTATCAGTGATTCTATTTCTCCTTTATAGCAGTTATTTTGTTATTGTTGCTTATGTAGCATTTTTCCAAATAAAAGAAATGAAGAAATCTTATAAATTTAGTTTATTTATGACTTTCGGAGTGATCTTTATATGCATTTCAATTATGCTATTCAATGGATACAGAGCTACTTAAAATGACTGTAAGATAGAAAAAATATTTAAACCTTTTATTTTAGCTGTTATGTTTGTTGCTTTTTACTCAATGATAAATATTTATATGTACATAATTGCATATCTATACTCTCCTTCAGTTGATAGTCTTGAAGATTTATAATCCAAATAGACAAGAAAGGAACATGAACACATTATGAATCAGTTTTATGAATAAGAACTTCCAGATATTTCAAAGGATATGGATTCCTCAAGAGAATAATTAACGCGTGATAGGAAAAAATTAAGAAATGGAGGAGCTGAAAAGAGAAGATATATGAAAAAGGATCCTGAATAAAAAGCTAAAGATGTAAGTAAAGTATTTATAAGTAAATTTTAGAAATTGTGGGAAAGCATAATTAAAGAAACAGAGGATGAAGATGAGAGTAGTAGTGATGATGATCATTAGATATGATAGGTTCCTAGTTTTCAATAATATGTTAACTTTTAAAACAATAATTAATATTTCAAAAAAGTTAGCAATAACTTGAATTATTATCAGGATGTGCCTTTATTTTTGGTTCTTCTATAAGAATATTGAGCATCTTCTTTTTGCTTGGTGAACTATTCCTTGATTATTTTCCTTCCGACTCCCTTCCACGGAGAGATTTTCTTTTTTTCTCTGCAGATATTTAGATTTAACTTTCGATAAATTCTTCATCTTAATGTACCTCTGATTGATTAATTTGTGTTTTATATTTGTTTTCAAGATAACTAAAGTTAGGAAGACTGCTTTTAATTTAAGTAAGTTAACCTTTTTCCAATTCAACTCCAATATTGTTATTTTTGAAATAACAAAACACCCATTATTATGTTTCCCTGTATAAGTATAAGCCTAGGCCTTGCATACGGCCTTTATAGAAATATCCTTAGTACAAATCCCCATGATGAAATTAAGCTCTCCCAAATCCATGCAGGAATCCGTTCTAAAAGTAAATTATTAAAAGAAGTAATTACTTTGTATTGGCCAATATCAAATTTTTAATCTGAATAAACTGTAACTCCTATTCCATAAGGTTTACTGTTTTTCCAGCTACCTTCATATCTACTACCATCCTTGTGATAGAGAATTCCATTTCCTTCATATCTTCCGTTTACTACATCTCCCTATACAATTTACTTCAGAATATTTTACTTCATAATGATCAAAAAATAAATCCTTAGGCTTAATGTATATTTCCTGAAAATTTGGATCATCAAAAACAATTTCTTTTGATATTTCAAGACTTTATGGTTTACCTGAACCTGTTTTAATTTTCTTCACCAGTCTACCTTCATTATATTCATTTAATTCCCAAGTTTCAGTATCGCAAGTGTAATATAACCCTTTTCCATGATATTTACCTTTTAACACTTCTCCAAGATAAAAATCTTAATTATCACTATAGAAAAATACCCCTCTACCAGTGATTTCATTGTCTCTGAATTCTCCTTTATAAAAAGAGTTTTCAACTGAAAAGTATAAGCCACCCTTTCCATGCATTTTGTTATCTTCCCAATCTCCATTATAAACATCTCCGTTTAAAAATAATTGAATTCCCTTACCCTCTTTAACTTTCACAAGAGTCTTTTTAAATGACGATCCTTTTTGATTTTCAATATTAGCTGTTTTTTACACAATATCTCCCTCATAAATTCCCTCATTATCCTGTATCCTCTCAATCTGTACTATCAAATAAAATGTATAATTCTTACAATTCTATAAATAATTGACGGAAATTCTAATCCTCTTGCTGTTAGTTACATCAGCATCATATTCCCTTTCTCTTAATAGCGTTGGCTGATGATTTTAATCATCATTTTTGATACTTTAATCCCTGTTAAATTTATTCTCCATCAATTATTTATTTGTCTTTAAAATTATTAAATTTAAACTACTAAATTATCACTATTAAAACAAACCCAAACTTTCATTGATTATTGTTAGCATACAATACTTTTTGAATGTCTTGCATTAAATTACCCTCATTATCCTACCAATTTAATTAATCACCAAAACTCTCTATTTTCCTGCATTTTTCTAGGTATAGATTCCTTTCTCTCATTAGAGCTAACTACTTCGCTCTCATATTTTTCTCTTATTCCAAACATTTCTTATGAAGTATTATTAATCTCTTAAGTTTATCAGACAGACTAAAAGTATGAAATACTATTTCATTGTTCTTACTGTGAAAGAGCTTCTTTTGTATCTTTATCTTGCTCCATTAGCTATTCAACTTGAACAGTAATCTACCCAATTAACTCCCAAAGTTAGTTTTTAGATGAAGTCATTATAACTTTTATGAAATTAAATTATAATTAAAAGGCTAACTCACTAATTTAACTTTTCACCTTCTTTAACATGATAATACACTCTAGATAATTAGTCTTTATTCTGTCTCAACCATTACTTTATTGGACTTAACTGAGGCTACTATTTCACAACAGAATTATCAGGTAATTTAATGTTGGAATTCATATCAAAAGTTGTGTTATTGGCTTCATTCCAGATATTTCTGGCTTGATATATAGATGTCATATCAAGCAGTGGGCTATTTTATTCGTAGGGATCTTTCTGAATTTAGAGTTTAGTTTAAACTGAAGGCCTCTTTGTTTCCACTTTACCCTTTAGATTTAAATGGCTTTAGTCCTGATAAGCCTAAGTAGATTCATAAGTATTAACAATTTCCTCAGTAGCATTTGATAATGCAGTTTATAACCTTTATGAAATAGAACTTGGATGTCTTCTATTACTCAATCTCTTGGGTTAAGTTTTCTGGTATATCTAACTTTGAGAAATCATGATGATCTCGCCACTATTCTAGAAACTAGAAGGTTGCTTTTAGTTACTATCAAGTTTATACTTTTACTATGCTTTCATCCTCTCTTAATTTAACAGTCTCAATTTTCTATCTCTAAAACTTTCCCTAGTACTAATAGGAGTGCCTATGACTTTTTCTGGAGATTTGGTAATTTAAATGAATTTTATATTTGTTTCAAGATCGATTGGATCCTCATCCTCTTCTTCATCGTTTTCATAAATCTAAGATTTCTCAAAGCTATCATCAAAGTTAATAGCTTGAATTCCGATTTCCATTTTCTAAGGAGTGACCTTGACAAAAGTTGGTTTTCTTTTTAACTAATCTCTGATTTATATAGGAGCTTTCTGAATGAATTAAATGGTCTCCACATCTTTTTCCATTGTTTTAGCCACCATATTTTTACTTCTCTTGAGTGACTGCTATCTTTGATTCAATATCAAGTCTGTCTTGCTTATTAGTTTATTATTTCTCCCATGTTTGCCACTGCTTCCTCCGTGTCTCAGTTCGAATTCATCCTCTGGCTAGTTGCAGTAACTGGTGATGATTTCAGGCATAAGGTTTATTTGTGTCTAATTGATGCTTCTTCCTTGTCTAAACAGCTGGGATACATTAGGGTTAATGTTTTTTATATTTATTGAAGTACTTGAATCTTAATGCTACTTGCTATTAAAACTATTGCCTCTGATTTAACTTGAGTACCTGATATGCCCATTTTTCATTTTATTCTCTTTGATAAAGGTATCGGATTATTAAGGATATTTGTATTCCTCTCTGGAAGCTCTTCTTGAAAAGTTCAGCGATTTATTTGTGTACTTTAATTTTTATAGTCTAGATGCTTTTATTTTTTGCACTCGGTCGATAGTGGATGTGAAAGTAGTGTTTTAGAGATTGCACATAAATTGATTTAGTGGTTACCCATCATTTATTTCATTGTCCATTGGAAGGAATTTGTTACTCAAAACAGGTTGAGGTTTCAATATAAATGAATCATACTTAGAATCAATTTAGGTACCATTAACCTTCAAATCAATAGTTTAGTTTGTACTTTGGGCCTATTCTGAATCAACTATTTTAACTATCTTTAAAGCGCTTTGGTCCAGTGACTTACCAGAGAAGTAATTTCTCTGCACTTTTTGCTAACTATTTTCTGTGGATTTCCCATTCCCTTAACTCTTCTTGTTCATTGTGTGCTGAATTATTAAATCATACATTGTCTATGGGACCTTATTTTAAGATCCTTTAAATAAAGGATTTTTGTTGCTTATACGGCTTCTGTTATGCGTCTGCATTATGGATTAAGGAGTTTAGGAATAGAAGTTCTAAGTTTAACCCTAAAGTGGGTGCATTTAGAAATAATAAAAATTAACTGATAAATATAATTTAGTAGAATATTCACTTTTATTAAATCACTATCTCATGGGGTTTTGGGGTTT
>LASS02010736.1:0-10819 GCA_001272975.2 Laurentiella sp. PUJRC_G5 | reverse complement strand
ACCCCAAAACCCCGTAATGATAGAATAAGTAATAGAAAGAAAAGATTTTAATTGATGATTTGAGGGTTTATTTATTTAAGTTTAATGCATCATGATAAAATAAGAGCAATTAAATTGTTTGCTATTGCGTCATAATAAATTGATAAATCAGTCTTGGTTATGGTCTTGACTCATGGCATTACTTTCTTGCTCTTCTTCTTCAATCTTGGTTAGTACACTCGATATCTAAGATTAAAGCAATTCTTCTAGTTTTTCAAGGGTATCTTCATCCAAATTGTGCTCCTCACAGAATCTCAATGCAAGTTCTCTTGCAGTATCTCCTTCAAAAACAATAATTCTTTCAGAGGCTTCTCCACCTAGATTTACATCAACGAATAAAAGAGGAGTTCTGTCACTTAGGATACTCTTTTAAGCACTGTTTTTAGCGTCAGGGCTACCATTACCATTGGTGTCAATATTCAAAGCTATTATATTTGTAAAATAAATCAAATTTTACCTTCTTTATCTGGAGAAGTTAACAAATTGTTGTTGAAAATAGAATTTTAATCATTTTTATCATACTCTGAATCATTTTGATTATCTTCTTTATCCAAATCATTTTGTGAACTATCACTTTTTAAATTATCATCATCATTATTATTGTATTGGTTAGCATTATCAAAAATGACATCATCTTCTGGATCATTATTAAGATACTTATTTGAAAGATCTTTTGATGATTTTTTACCATTAGTGTTAGTCTTAGATCTATAAGAATCAAGCTATTATTCTTCGGGAATTATTGATTAAGAAGACTCTTTCTATTAGGATTAAATATCTCCTCCCTTTTTAAATGTCTGATCCTGTTATGGATCTTAATTCATAATCTGATTATCAACTTTATTTTTTAAGAGAGATGATCTTTCTGGTGATGTATCACTAGATTAGTTACCTAAACGGCTTGCTCTTCCACGTCTTTATCTTCTATTAGCAGATAGATTTGAGTTACTTTAATTCAATCCTTCTGTATCATTTTTACCTAGATTATCATATCTATTTCTAGATTTATTTGTTTCATCGCCTTTTTTGCTCTAGTTTTATTCGTTATCGATTTAGTTTTGATATAAAGAACTATTAGATTCATCAACTATCATACCTTAATTATTCAAATCATCTCCTAAATCACTTTTACTAGGATTTGAGAATTTTTTAGATTCATCAGCAAATTTGCTTTAACTATATGATTTAACAGTATTATCTACTTGATTATGTAAACCATAAGATTTGCTAGATCCATCTCCTTATCCAATTTTTTAAAGAGATTTATTGGAATCATAACTCTTTTTTATGCTATTATTACTATTATCTAAAGCACTCATTTAGGTTTTTGGTCTGCTTTGATTCTCTAAGAAATCCTTGAATTTCATGGTATCTGTTCCATTAGATGGCAACTTATCATTTTAATCATCCATAATTCCAGTACCTGCTTTATGTGTACCTGTATTATTACCATTTTTATTGTTTGATGGCTACAAAACAGAGCCAACTTATCTACTTGATCTTGTTTTATCTTTTATGCGATATACTGTTGGCATTGCTGCAGGGAAATTTTAATTCTTTTCTTCTTCTTATATTTATTACTATTGTTGCAATAGTTAATCAGTCATTCTTAATTTCTTTTCAATATATTACTTTACAGGGTTATGCTCTTCTATTTAAATGTGTTTTAAGTACGGTAAACTAGCTGAATTTCTCATAGCAGAGAGATATCCAATATCATTTTTTTAATTTGCATCGATATGTTAGGCTGATTAAGCTATTACGGAATCTCTCTCTATTGAACCATATTTTGATAAATCTCCAGATTCTATGGAAATGATATTTCTTGGTGGCTCTGATTGGTATTATAAATTGCTAGTCACACTTTTCTATCTTCTTGGTCTTTAAGAATATAATTTTTCTCTTCTTGCTTATTCTTTATAATAATCAGACTTCATTAATTCAAGGTCATTTTAATATAGAATATTTTAATTCCCCTCTATCCCATTTTAATTATTATTTTTGGCAGGAGCACTACCCTCTGTTTTTACTGTATTATATATTTATTCTGGATTATATAGTACACCATTTTTCCTATCAGCAGTAGAAAAAGGTTGCTTATTTTTTCTCTGAAGTTTCCTGCTTAAATTTTCATAAAAAGCTTTCTTTTTTTGTTTTTATTGTTATTATTCTAAAAATTTCTGTTTTCTTTTATCCAAAGCTGCTTATTATTATATTTATTGCAATTCTTGGGTAGACATCCTTTGATGTGGATTATCTTTGATGAATTTAGGTTTTCTTTCTAGAAATAGTGATTTGTATTAAATAATTTATTAATTGACTTATGCTAGCAGATTATAAAAGTCAGAATGGCGCATCCTTTCCTTCCTTAGCATTATCGCATGCATAATATTTTATTTTTCTTCTTCTGAGTCATATTAATCTAACTGTATCTCATTATCTTTATCTTTTTAATTATCTTTTTATTTATTTTATTAAAGACTGTTAAGATCAGTTGTCAAAAGAACTTTACTGCTCATATTTTTCTTAATTTATCCCCCTCCCCCACGATCCCCTTAAGTATTCGTATTTTCATTTAAGCTAAATTAAACCTTATTTTGATTTGATCTTCTTCTGCTTGGTTATTTGCCCATATCTTATGAAGTTTAAACATAATTTCTAGTAGTATATAATATTTAATTGTTGAGGTTTGCTGAACCTATTAAATTCTAGAAATCTGTTCTTTATTTGTAATTAACTGGTTTCATTTTATTCTTCAACATTATATCTTGCTTGCTCTCTTTCTTCTTTATATCATCATTATTGAATAAACTAATACCATTCTTCTCTACATTTTGCAGAGAGATACCAGGGCATTTTTAGAGATTAGAGGATAATAGAGATTTACTAGAAGATGATGTAGGTATTTGGAGAAAGTTTTTGAAAGTATTGTTGTTATTGTTATTACTCATTTTTATAATTAAAATACATAATTCTCTATTATAATTATCAAAAAATTATTAAACATCTGAAAATTATAATCATTCAATTATTTCGAATCAAGAGAGTAGTACTTGTGGTGGGCAATTACTCTCAAAACTCATAGTCATCATTTCCCTCATCGTATTCATCTTAGCTATATTGATTCTGTCCGCCATCATCTACGAAATTATTTTGATCACTTTGATAATCATCGTCATCATCGTCTTTCTAAGGTGCTGCGGATTTCTTTTGTTAATTTGTAATAGCCACTGCAGGACCTTAACCTCCAGTAGACTTTTTATCTCCTGTCTTCTTTGATTCATACAGCTTATCCTCTTCTTCTCCAATGGTCTTCAACCTGTCTTTTTGTTGCGAGCTTTGATTAATGGCATCATCATCTTCATAGTCATTTTGATTGTACTCATCTTCACCACCGCCCATATCATCTTCAGCTGCTGCCATAATACCAGCCATCAGCTCCTCGTTCTTAGCCATTTCATCTATGGTCTTAGCAATCTTCTTTAGCATTATTAGATTAGGGTAATTTGGGTCTAGTTGCAAGAATTTGGACAAGTTTTCATGGTCTTTATTGGACTTTCTAACTCCACGTTTCTACAACAATTCGTAGAAGTCCTTGGTGTTTAAAATCTCTACTGTGTTTTACTTTTTCTTTGTTTTTACAAGCTGTTCATAAATGGCACCTTGGAAGAATTCGTAGAGACTAACATTCAATTCCATAAGAGCCAGCATCAATTTTGCCATAATTTTTATTGATTTTTCATCTAAAAGAGATAGATCCATACCTTTTGTGTTACCTGAAGCTTTCTTCTTCTTTTTCTTTTTCAAGCTTTCCCCGTCTGGAGTGGGAGGGTCCAATTATTTATTTGATTCTGCTTCAATATCGTGCTCACCTTGTGCATCTGAAGCCATATGATCATGGTTATTAGGCATTTAACTATCTTAATCCTAATCATCGTCATCTTAAATGCCAAAGTTCTCCATAATAACAACCAGTTCTCTGAGTAAAATAGCATTTTCTAGATCAGGCTTCGTTAATACTCTCATAAGACAAGCTACTTCAACTTCTTCAAGATCAACTACACCTAGATCCTTGATACCCTCTAAGAATCCCATAGGACTAAGGAGTTCAATGGCTTAAGCTGGCTCATCATCACTCTCAATTTCTTCCTTAATGATAAAGTTGATAAATGCCTATCTCACAGTGATACCTTTCTTAATGATGCATTCTGCTATTTTTACGAAACATCTCTCTGCAACATCAAGCATTTATTCTTCATCTATATAATCTTCTCCATCTTCATCCTCTTAATCATTACCTTCATCATCTTATTTTTTCTCAAAGTCTGGATCATCTTCATTGTACTAATCTTCTTCTTCATCATCATCAGCTGATTTCTTATTTAATTTCATTTCTTTCTTTTTATCTTTTTTACCACTTTCTTCTTCATCTTTGTCTAAAAGTTTATCGAATTCATCTTCGTAGTTTTCATCATCTTCATCATCCTCATCATCATTTTTATCCTCTTAACTTAGACTATGGCTTTATTTATCTTCATCTTCCTCATCTACTGATTTTGATTCTTCAGTTCCTTATTCAATGGTTTCTTAAGGTTCAAAATCATCACCCATAGGTACAAGTCTAAGGTTATTTTCATTTTGTTTTTTGACTAATTGATCGGGATCTGGTAAGAATTGCAAAGAACTACTTTTTGACTTTTTATCAGCTGAGTTATTGTTTAAAATTTACTATTGTAGTTAAAATGATCTCTATTCTTGTTTTTATTGTGAACCCACATTAACACTATCTTTAGCTTCCATTTTTTAAGTGGAATTCTCTGAGAAGATAAATGATTGCTTCTTTAGTTCTTCTAAAAAGGAATTCTTTTCTTTCTGGGCTGATTCTAATTTAATACCTGAAACATCTAACTTAGGAGTCATTATTTCTGATTAATCTAGTGAAGCCAAGTCTTAATTCTATTCTTCAAGTTAGATCTATTGCTGTGATTGAATCTTGCTTGACTGTTTATCATTACTCATTTATTAACTACTCAATTTACCTTGAGACTTTGTTTTTTCTGTATTGGCTCCTATGCTCTTGAGAGATTCAACTTATATAATACTACCTTTACTCTTTTGGTTTTAAGGAGATGGCAGTTAAATATTCTATCCTGATACTCTTGATTATTCGATAGATGTTTCTAATTACATACCTATTGGTTTAATGATATTATTTTCTTTAAAGGATCCTTAGTTAAAGAAGGCACCTCCAGAATAAGGATTGCTGTTTAGCTTTTCAATCTTGAATTCTTGGAAATTCACTCTTCTATTTGGATTGTCTGAATTATCCTCCACATACTCTTAAGCTGCTTTCTGATTTTGTTCAAGTAATCTCTATTTCTTCCTCTTAATTTTCTCTAAATCAGCAGGACTGCTTTCCTCTACCACAGATATCTATTTAAACTAATCATAGCCAGTATCTTGATTTTAATTGTTATTGCCTGTATAATCAACAAGGAAATTTTGTAGGCCATCTCCTTTCTTTTTATCAATTTTGTCATTTTTATTAAACTTGAATACTAAGAGTTTCAATGACTCCGTAGATGAAGATTTAATATCTAAGCAAGTAATTTCACACTACACTTCTTTTCTCCTTTCACACTGCATATATTCAGGCTATTACATTAGCATTTTAGGTGTAGGCATACGATCTCTTTGGATTCTACCTGGTTTAGCCAGAGCCTTCAGAAATTGCTTAAATACTTGGGATCTATTGCGGTTATTCTAACTTCCTGCACGATTAGCAGCAGGGTTACGATTACGAGAACCTGATCGAGTGTTGGATTTATTTTCTGACTTAGCTATTATATTGAAATCTCGAGGCACAATCAATGTCAAAATATCTCCACCTGCTTCTCTGTATTTAGATTTTGCTGCTCTTCCTTTTTGAATAGATTCCATAAAGAATGGAATTAACTCTGGAGCTAGAATTTAAATGTTTATCTATGAATCTTTATCCTTAAATAAATTGGGTGTTAAACCAAGCATTCCAGTAACTCCTTTACTAAATGAATCGATATTACCCTCCATATCTGTAAGCATGTATTCATAATCAGAAGCAACAGGTCTAACCATTCCAACATATTGAATACCTTCAGCTAAACTAGGCATTTATTTTACAAGTAGTTTTACTTAGAAACAATGTCCATTTCTATGAGTAGAAAATAATGTACGTTCTTAATAAAAGATCACTTGTCTTCCAGTTTTAAAGAATCTCTCCATAAAATCAGTATGCCTCTTAGCAAAGAGAGTAGGCATTAAAATGTTTATAGAGTGACCGATTACTTCAGTTTTACTATAGCCAAATACTGTAGAGAGTCCTTAACTAGTTTTTAAAATCTTTCCTATGGATTCTTTATTGCCACTGATATGAATTACAGTAGTATCAGAGCTAAATAGAATGTCTGAGGTTTTAGCATGTTCATCTATAGATTTCTTTGCATTCATGGTATTAAAACCTTTTTCGATATAAGTATTACCTAAATGCTCATGATTTCTTATTTCTCTTAAGTATTCTCCATAGATGTTAAGAGCCTACTGATAATTTGGATTTATTTTACACATTTGATTCCAGAATAATTCAGATTCCTAAGCTGCAGAGTATATTTTCTTCCCAAGTTCATTCAATACATTTTAATCTGGGACAACTGTAGTCAAATGTGTCCAGAATTCAACTTAAAGATTGCAGACTTTTTCTATCGATTTTTACATCTCAGCAAATAACCTTTCAAACTCAATTACATTAGTTAATTCAGGAAATACATATTTGTGTTCCAAATGATCTTGCTTAATGTATTCTTCAATTATATTTTTATATCTAAAGATAGTAAATTATTGCTAAAGTGAGGGCTTCTTTTTTATGGCTATGTTAAGTTCAACTAATGATGCGTGAATATTTTTCATGTTCTTGAACAAATAAAAAGCAAAAGCAATATGTATACTAGGTGAATTAATGAACTTGTTTAAGGCATCTTCATACAATCTCTTAATAAAATGATTTAAGAATACTTCATCTAAATGAGGAGAAGATTTATTTCTTTCAGAGAACATATTCGTGGCAACATCATACAATTCATACTCATCTTTACAAGGGCAATCGCTATTTTGGCATTCCATAATATGAATATTTACTATTCCAATCATTGTCATTCTTTATGCTTGATCGGTATTAATTCCTTTAGAGAAATCCGTCATTTTATGAACTTATAATAATGAATCTATATCTAATTTGAGTTTATCTATATTAGTTTTTAAAAGATTCTCAATTCTCTTTTCTCTTAAGTTTTTAACTAACAATGAAATAAATGGTATACCGATGAATATAATAATTATGTGACCATCAACACTTAAAAGTTTCATAAGTAAAGCGTTAATAGAAATCCAAAAGCAAATAAAAACTAAACTGCCACTAAATATACTAACAAAAGTATTGTAATAAGGGATTGTTTTGTAATACTGGTAACACATCATGGCACTTGCAATAATATAAACCGAAATTAAAATCCAGCTGCAGACATTACCATCACAAAAATTTGAAAATGTCGCTATTATTGATCTGTAAATTACGAGAGCAACTTCGAAACTACTTTCTAATCGACTTAAGCAATCTTCCTGTACCGGCTATGTCTCATTATACAACATAGCAATTATCAAGTTATTTAATAAGAGTATCACCAGGAATATTATGCAAAGTACAAAGTAAAATATATGAATACCCGAAAAGCATTCCAGAGTGGTATCAAGATAATGATACCCATTTTTACATTTCATTATAGATATGAAACTCTCATAGAAAGGTTAATAAAATATCCAGTAAAGTAGTAGAATCATTACTCTTAACAATCTAACTACCTATTCTATATAATGTTTTCTGTTGTTTAGGAAGTAGTTCATATAAAATAACAGAGCTGTCATTGCTGTTAGATAGAATATACCGAAAAACATTAGAGTCCAGTAAAAGAAAATGGAACCTTAATCACTTATTGCCTTAATTATTCTACAATAGTTGCATACCTAAACTACAAAGCTAAGAAAAAATTAATCGCTCCATTCATATTTCTATAAGTTAAAGGATAAAAAGTAAATAAATTACATCTATCTCAAAAATAAGTCCTATCATTTATAAAAACATGATTAGGATTATCAAGCATCCAAGAAAAACACCTATCCCATAAATTATTAAAATTATGTATTAAATGGATATCGAAAGGGAAAATAAAAAGTATTAATTAACTTACCTGTATTCTTTTCTTTTAGGAGTTCAAACATTATATTAAAAAAGCTTGTTCGCAATTAAGCATAAAATTATTGAAATTTGTTTTTCCGTTGGGTATTATCATCCATTTGAATAAAATAGACTGATGAGAAATTTTATTACTAAATACAAATATAATATATATTATAATAGTAAAGTTTAAATATTAACTTCTAAATAAATGAGTACTAAGGTCAACACTTAATCTAAAAAGACTCATACCATTTCTAAATGGTCCTCAGATGATGATAACGATAATGATTCGCTCACCAAATTTTACAAGAGAACAGTCAAGATTACCAAAGTTAAATAACAGGATTAAAATGAGGAAAAATAGTAAAATGCGACTTCTAATAATAAAAATGAGGTTAAATAGACTGAAAAATAATAGAATGGTGAATATTTGATATAGTAATAGCAGCAATATTTACAATAGAGCTCTACATAATTATCAATCGCCGAAAGAACATAAAATCTTTATAGATCTTAAATGTCATTTAAAAGAGATATTTAACCAGATATTTAAAGTCCCAGAAGAGTTGTTGACTCAATAGACAAAGATCTAGAGAATTAGAGATTTATGAACTAATTTTTGTTCACAGAAAATAAACGCAAAGAAACTCAATTTTTCATTAGAGATTCAACAGAACCAGATACCTAGAACAGTAGTAAAGCACAGATAGCTCATTCATCAAACGATTTATAATCCAAAAAATAGAGTGTTAATTATATAACATCTATTAATACCCGCAGAAATCCTGATATACTTATTCCCGGTGGTAGCTTTTTGAAAGGCAATATGTATTTTAAGAGTACTATGGAAGAAATTCTAGAAAAAGAGAAATAAAAAGCTGATTTAGCTTAGAAAGAGGAGGGACAAGCAGCATCTCCAAATAATGAGAATGAATAATCAGATATAAATATGGAAGAGGATGACGCTTTTGAAAGAATGAAGAATTAGACTGCAAGATATTTCACTGAGAGCAATCCTACCATTAAGTGTAGAAATTGTTTGGAGTATGGTCATATGGCTAGAGATTGTACAAATCGCACTAAAAGGCCGAATTGTATTTTATGTGGTAAAGATACCCACGATTCATTCTCTTGCACTGAAAAGACTTGCTTTAAGTGTAATAAAATAGGACACTTAGCAAGTTAATGTACAGAAAGAAATATTATCAAGTGTAATAGATGCAATATCATAGGTCATAAAGAGGCCAGATGTTTAAAAATATGGAAAGGTGAATATACTGAGACTCAAATGCAGCTATTAAAATGCATGCAATGTGGGAAAAAGGGACACCTTAAATGCGTGAAAGAAAGAAAAAGCTGGAAGATCACTATTGATACTTCTGTAAAGAATAATCTTAATGAGTTTATTGAAAAAGAAAGGCTTTTAGACAAAGGGGATTAGGAAAGATCTGTAAGGTTCTCCTTTGATTATGCAGATGAAGTTGATCAAGAATCTGCTAGGTTGAAAGAAAATACCAACATTATGGTACCAGAAGCCTTAAAAATAAAAACTGGGGTTTCATCTTCAAAAGAGACTACTTTTGGTATTCCAAGAAATCATGAGCCCAAAGACGTGTATTGCTGTTATTGCGCTGATAAACATAAGGACTATGATTGCCCTAAGAGATAATATGGTTCAGGAAATAACAGGTATTAGCAATATGAGAAGATCAGATCAAGATTGAACAATCAAGCTATTGAGGAAAGAGATTATAGCAACAGCTACTAAAGGTAAGAATAAAATTGAAATCTAAACTCTTTCAAATAGAAATGATTATGGATACAATAGAAATAGTAATTCTAATAGTAACTATCATATGAGATTAGCTAATGATCCAAGAAAAAGTGGAATGAATGTGAAGAATTATGAGATTGATGATGAAGATAGCTACGATGACTATGAAAAATCAAATAAGAAAAGTAAAAATAAGAGTTCTCGTCAATATGAAGATTCAAGTGAAAGTGATTATGATGACAGTGAGGATAATAGATCTTATTCTAAATCAGATAATTATTCTGATGAAAGCGATGATGACTCGGATAAAGTTTTAACGAGCTTCAATAAACTTCTTGTGAAAAAGAAATAAAGCCTAAATAATAAAAATGAAGGTTATAGTGATGAAAGTGATGAAATTGATATATCATCTAATAATAGAAGGAATAGAAAGGTATTCAACAATAATAAAAACTAAAAAAGCTATAGTTATTATGATAATAATGGAAAAAAGAAATTTAAAGATGAATTCAAATATAATAACAGATCTAGATCTAGAGACTATCAAGGATATCAAGGAAGTAAATATAATGATAGTTATCGCAATAAATATTAAGGTGGTAGCAGCAATCAAAGTAAGGGAAGAAAGTATCGTTGAAAGTAAAAGAGGATTTACAATTAATTAAACTATTTAATTTAATTAGTAATCTGCTTTGCATGTTTATTTTCAATATTTAAACATGGGGTTTTGGGGTTTTGGG
>LASS02010734.1:0-10933 GCA_001272975.2 Laurentiella sp. PUJRC_G5 | reverse complement strand
CAAAACCCCAAAACCCCATCAAGCTAAATAATGAAATTTATGAAATTAAGATTATGTAAAAATAATTCATTATTTTTCCTCTACTGGTGGCAAATCTTTTGAAAACTAATGATGCTTATCTGCTTAACTATCTTTTTTTAAGTACTATGGTCTAAGCGCATCTTGAATAACAGAATTATTTGTTGAATTATTTCCATAAAAGGTAGTGCTCTAATTTTTATAAGTGAACCTTGCTGTTTATTCATTTATATCTTGATTATCAAAAGTCATTTATATCCTATTATTTGGAGAAACCGCTTACGATAATGCTCCAAAAATCTTTTTATATCTTTAATCTTTAGATTATTATTAGCTTCCAATAACTCTTTTCTTTGCTTCTTATAAATTTTTATCAAAAGCCTTAGCGTTTTAGATTGTAGGGTTTTAGAAATGAAGTTCTTTACGAAAACTGTTTTAAGGATTAAATGTATCTTTATCAATCTTTTTCATAAAAATTTCTGGAACAAATGAATTGTCAACTTGAATATTTGCGTTAATAAAATTAAACTAGGGTCCTGATCCAGTCCTTGATTTTTGATGTCTTTAAACCCTTTCAAGCAAGTTCATTCTATGATTAAGTTCTAGCATGTTTACTTTAAATAAATCTTCTGGTAAATCATTATCCTTTGTATTATTTCTTAATAATCTGTTCTTCTATATTTTTTAAGTTTAATTGAAACTAGTGTGGTTTTATTTATATGCACTTCTAAGCTTTTCTATCTCCTCATCAAATTATTTCATTCGTCTAATATATACAGTGTTATCAAGCTCTCGTAATTATTTCTTTGCTGCTCCAAAAAGTTCCTTCTCTTTTTAAGTTTAAAAATCTATAATATCTATTAATATATAAGAATTTTTTACCATTAAATTAAGATTCTCCATCTGATTCACTAGTTTCTTCTTTTTACGATTTTTTAATATATATTTTAAGTTAAGTATCTTATTTTTCTAAAACTTCTACCCTTTTTTAAGGCGAAGTAGATTTATTACTTTTCAGTTATTAAGAAGGATTAGAAATAATTTTATTAATAGGAGTCATATTTCCCACAACACTTTTATTTAATGATTTAGACACATCAGTAATACATCTTTCATCTATTTTAGATCTTCTTTAAGATAATTTGCTGTGTGTACTTTTTTTTTCTTGTGTAAATTTCATAAGTGCATCAATTTAATCAACTGAAGTTTATTACATAGATTCCTCAGCTGCAATTGTCTTTTATGAAATCTTTTTCTTTTTTGTACTTTACCGCAATATTCTTTATGGTGAAAAAGTAGTGCACTCTTCTTATTAGAGGTTTTCAGTAAAGCTTTGCAGAGAGTTTAGATTTACTAGGCTTGATTATTTTTACTTATTAGCTGCTCTATTAGTTTTTGAGACTGATTTTTTAACAAAATCTTACAATACTTTAATTGTTTTAATAGTTTCTTTTCTAATAACTTCTACCTTTTTCCTATCTTATTAAGCCTAGCTATCCATTTCAATTCCAACTGAATTTAATCTTTAATTTCCTGGTTAGTTTTGCCCATAAGGGTTATTGTTACTAAACTCTGAAGCGCTAAAAACACTTCTGCTATGTCTAGCATGATCAATACCATTAGTATTGCTTGATCTTTAAGAAAGCAAATTAACTATTTCACTTTAGATCATTTCATCTGTTAAACTGTGATTTATTCCTAATTATTGCTTTTACTTCTAAATATGCTAATTGATATTTCTCAGAGCTTGAATAAAGTCTTGCTAAAGCTCTGTTGTTTATTCGCCATAATGAGATTAAAATGCTTGAATACCTTCAGATATAAATGACTAAGGAGATATTGGTTATTAAATGATTGGTCTTTTTAGCAAAAATTCATCGAATAACTTATTAGGTTCTTTTAATTTGTATTTAATCAGGTCGCAAGCTAAATCAAAATTATCATCATTTGTGATGTTTTTAAGATTGCCTATATAAGTAGATAGCACTTGAAGAATACCTATTTCAGTAATACCTTCTTTGAAAAATGGCTTTGTAATAATTTCATAGATATCAGTTGTTCTTAATTTTTCAACATTAAATTATTCATAAGATTCTCCAATCACATTATCTTTCTCAAATTTAGATTTGAATTTCTCTCTTATTTTATTTAATTTAACCATAATGCTGTTCTATTCTTCATTGGGGGCATAATATTCATCAATAACACCTTATTTATATTTGTCAAACATGCTTTGCAAATCCTAGTTCAATGGCTATTCTTAATATAAAAAGAAATTTAGTCTCATCATCATTTAAAATAGTTATTGAATAGTATATAAATCTGCTTTTGGTGAAGCTAAAAACTCTATTGCTTAATCATGCTAAATCAAGAATATTTTATCTTTAATGTATATGCATTTTAAGAATTGTAAAATGTTTTATAGATTTTAAATGTTTTATTAATCTTACGCTACCTATTCCTAGAAGTAATGTTAAATTAATTCGTTTATACTTTTTATTAGATTTGATGCATCCATAAACATACTTTACTTAGTATTATTTTATAGAAGTTGCAAATATACTTTCTATTCTTATTCAGTTAAAACGTCATCAGATTTTTTATTGCTTTTCTCAATTTCTATTTTCTTATTTTTAAACTTTTGAATAAGTTTATAAATGATATCTGAACTAAATTTAGTTGCTATTATATCACATAATCGAGATATAATATCAGTGGGAAGCTTGATTTGTTTTAGATATTATTGAACATTTGCAGCTGGAGTAGATTATTATGATTATTATTGTACTTATTATTTCTTTTTCGTTTCTTTCACTTATGTAGTCAGATCCAAATTATTCTTACTATTTTCTCTTTGAATTTTCTTTTTGTTTTGAGATTCTAGGTTCTACTTGGCTGAGGTATTATTATTGTTGCTATTATTTTAATTCTTGTTCTAATTACCTGGCTATTATGATTTAGATTTCTGATTTGACGATGCCTAATTTGAATTTGTGTTTTTAGATTCTTTTTATTCTGCTTTATTAGTAGATTTTTGATCTACCTTGGTATTTTAGGTACTATTTGATTGTGATTTATTCAATTAGTTTCTTGTTGATTGATGATTAACATTCTTTAATTGAGATTCATTAATTTATGAGTTTTGATTCTAAGTATTAAATCCCCTTTAAGTTCTTTGAGATTTTTCTTCTACATTATCTTGAACACTTTTATAATCTGTTAAAAATAGCTAGCTTCTTCCATCATTGGTTTTCAATTAATCTGCTTGAGATAAATCTAAATCATTCAATATCTCTGATTCCATTAATGCCTTTTATTCTTTTAACTTTTGTTACAGTTTAATTCTATCTATAACATGTTATGGTACCTAAAACTTAAAAGGCAAATCAAGATTAGCTGGTCTAAATCTCTGCATAAATTATAATGTTTCATTTTCAAATACGGTTACCAAATAATTTTTATGCCATCCTTCTATAGTGGTCTTGTATTAATCATCTGTATCTTCAAATTGTGGAATCCAAAATTTAATAATCTAGCTAGTTTGATTCAGATAATCGATAAGCACATATAAAAGATTTTTTAGATTTTCAGCATCTTTCCTGCACGGTGTTACTAAATCTTAAACTGGATACATTCTAATGAATGCTAGAAACCTATTTAGTTCACTCATTAATTTATCTTTTTATTTTATATCACAAGCATCAATGGTTTTTCTGCAAGTTTTAACTACCTCATCGTCCTTATAGAGTATTGTTGTTTTGCAAATATGTGAAATAATTTCAACTAAGTTTTCATTCATAGTTATCTACTCATTGAGTTAATTTTTCAACGATTCATTGGTATCTTTAAGTAATTACACTTCATCATATATAGTCTTGCTTTAAGATACCATTTTTATATAATCTTTGTGAAGCTTAGCAAGGACTTATTTTAGTCTATTTACCTAAGTTATTGCTGCTCTAAAATTAGTTATATCTTTTTAATCCATAATTTCTCTTTCTACTTCTAAAGCTGATTTCATAAAATCGTTATCATCTAAAACATTGAAAGCTCTACTTTCGTGTTCTTCAATAGTCATTTAAAGTCTTTCAATTATTTATAAATATTGGAGTTTTGTTTCATTAAGTGCAGAGGACAAGCACTCTATATAATCGCTACTCTTTGTTTTTATCCAATCAATATTCCTAATTGTAAAAAACTTTATTCTTTCTTAATAGGCATGATACCTTTGCATTTCTTCTTTCAATTTTCTCTCAAAATCTATCAAATCACCCCAAGTTTCATATCTGTACTTTTCCAGTCTTGGATCGTCAATAGCATTTTTGTAATCATCATTCTCACACCATTTCTCAAGTAAAGTTTTTAACTTCTTACCATGATTCTTTACTAAAGATTTAGCCTCTTCCTGGCATTGCATTAATTCTTGATATTCATGATCTTATTACTCTTATTCTTCTTTGGGTAATTCGAGATCATCTATTATTGAGGCGATCTTAATGAAATTCTCTTTAGCAATGTTGAAAGGCTCATTTTTTTACTTTTATATTTTTGAGGTCTAGCTATTTTATTTGAAAAAGCTCTCTTCATGCTGTAATTATTACTGAGGTTATTATTATCTTTAATTTAAAGTCTCTTTTCTAGAAAAAACCTAATATTATTTGAGTGATGGCATTCTTTAAAATCCTTAAGTTACCGAATCATTTAGGTATTAACTTTATTATGATTTGAATATATTATCTTCTTAATGCTATGAATGTTTGATTTCGAAAGTTTTACAGCCAAAGGTATTCATACTTTTATTTCTAGCTCTCTAGTAATCATCGCTATTTATTTCCTAAATTATCAGTTTTTCAACTTATTCTGCTGTCCAATCAACCAACTTTTGTATTTTCTTATTATTAAGAATACGTTTCTATATGAAATCCTCTGTAAATTCTTCTAATTTTCTTTTCTTAAGATTGTCTGCTTGAATCTATTCTTTCTCTGTTAATATTGGAAGTTTTGGTTATCTTAGCTATGTTTTATTCAATAATTTCTAAGCTAAAATATTTTTCTTCTCATCCTATTCAAAACTTTAGAGAATTTAGTTAACTAATTTCTGGTTTACAATCTAATGTAAGTGTTTCGAGAACTCGTTATGAGCTGGGGAGCTTGCTCTTGTTTTGCTCTGCCTTGTTGCCTATAACTACGATTAATCTGAGAAAAATCGCATTTATGTTTTATTTGGTGATCAAGATTCGTGGTGTGTTTAAGGAAGTTACAATTGATGGGTATTTGGTATATGAGAAATATGAGATCTTTCAAAGTCTTTTATGTTATGATTTTTCGGAGATGATGTATTTAAAAACATAATGATTTTTATAATTCTATTATAAGTAATAAAATAATGGAATAATTAGAGGCATACCTCGACAAAAACTAATTAAAATTAGAAGATTCCTATTAAGTCAAGTAAGTAGTAGAATAAGTCAAAGCGGCTGATAGCATGACTCTTACTTTAGCTAGTGTTACAGCTTTTCTTGTGACTGGAAGCTAGATATATTTTGGAACAACAATTGGAAATATTATTATAACAGATTAAAACCTTTAACAGATTGAGTAGTTTTATAGTTTACCTCATTAGGAGTATTTCGATTAATATGCTAGTTTTATTGGAAATATTGATAATAATGATGAAAAGACACTTATAATTGGAACGTCATCGGGAATAATTTATAGTTTTGATAGAAGTCAACCAACTAATTTTAAATAAATAATAAAACTTCAAAATCAAGAAAAAATAAGCAAGATTGAGGTTTTTAATAATGGGTATTTTGTTTAATAAGATTATACTATTACTGTTTTGAATTCTAGAAAGAGTGTTGAAATTTAAGTAAATATCAAAAAAGAACTTGGAGCAGTTTCTTAATGCACAATCAATATTTAACTTAAGAAAATTGCAATCAGTACTTAATTAGCTAATCATTAGATCTACGATATATAGACGGGTAATTTGATAAATCTGACTATAAATGATATGATCTCTGCTTCAACAGGTATAAGTGGATCATTATTTGACTATAAATAACTAAAAATAATAGTTACTCAATCTAATTCTTAGCTTTAGCATTTGAACTCAATTACTTGGGATAAATTATTTACCTCGACATACAAAAGTAAGAAAATAGCCAATATTGCTTTTGGAAATTTATTCAATGTAAACAATAATGCTATTCTTTCTATTAATCCTCAAGATAGTATTGTGCTAATTAATTTATAATAAAGTAAGTTGCTTACGTATGAATCACTTAAATAAGATGAATTCTAATACAAAATACATTAGTATGATCAATTTTCTAATTTAATATACATTCTTGGATAATCCAAATCAGATTAAAAAATGGTTCTAATTCAATATTAAGTAAAAACCTTGAAGTAAACCTTTGAAGAATTATCTGAAAAATATAAAATAAAAAATGCTATAAAGCTGGTTCTTAAATTTAAAGACTTGCAATAAATAGAAGTACTTAAACCACATTTAGTTAAAATCTTGAGAAAACAATAAAAGTAAGAATTATTAGATAGTAAAGAATTTAAATCTTTTGTGGAATTAGTTAATTAGCTAGAGAATATAAAATCTAAAATAGATAAATAAGATGATAGTAAACAAAGCAACTTATTAGGAAATGGCGATTATAATGATGACAATTATGAAGTATTAGAAGAATTTGAGTCACAACTAAACCTTAGCGATAATCAATCCAACGAAGTATTAATTTACGAATAAAAATAAAAGAATGATCAACTTACTCTTACTGAAGTTTTATTGAGACAGAAAGCTTAAAAATTAAAAGAAGAGCATGAAAGATAATAAGAACTTTAAGCTAAAATGCTATATAGAAAAAATAAAAAAATTAGTAAAAAACGAAAACTAAAAAAGCTTAATTAATGGATAGATAATGTATTCTTACAAAAGCTGTTATTACTTACATATTATGATTGTAAGCCAATACTTGTTAAAATTTTGACCACGAAGAAATGGACAAGGGAAATTAAATTGAAAATGTTATATGATAGGAATGATTTCTGTTCGCTTGTTTACAGAATAGAAAAAGTGAAATACCAAAATACTGAAATAGCTTCAATTTTGGTTAAATAAAAGTTCAAATATTACTAATCTGATCTCTATGTATTTTACAATGGAAGATTGAATACAAGATATTATCTAGGATAAATTGTTTTAAAAACTCTTTCATAAGGTTTAGCATGTGCAAGAGTTAGTCTGAAGTTAAGATTAAATTAAGAACTAGATGAGTTTGATCAATACTTACTATCTGAGTATAAAAATGCCAGAAATTTACTCAAATGATTTTTTGAATTAATAAATTATTTGTTTGATTATATTAATATTAAAATAAAGTTATAATTAAGAAATGTTAAAATAGCAGTAAATGCTATATCACTAAAGACTCTAAGCAAAAAACGGTTCTTAAGTATTAACAACTTATCCATAATAAGTAATTTATTTTTCTAAAAATTATACATTTGCTAGATAATGACTCTTGATAACAATATTATTTAAAATGGAGGATAATACAAATTTGATTTGAGTAGTATCGCTAGACCAGATGGAATTTAGACATCGAATATATAGACAGTTTAGAGCTAAATATCCTATGCAGGTTTCAAAGGCAACATTAAAAGTCCAAATCACAAATAATTAACTAATTCAAAAGCTTAAAACCAAAAATAGGGATCATAAGACAAGAGAAGTCTTACAGAAATTAGACCTAATCATTTTTAGAATAAACTAGGCAATTAAGAATAAAATACTAAGCAAACTTAACCGACTCCCAAACAAACTTATGACAAATTTCAAAAGTAGCAAATAACAAGTGCTTATTAACTTTAAAATGACCTGGCAATGATGAGATCAAATTCTTCATTTGAAAAGTAATAATAACAAGTGCAGACTCGAGCAATTACAAATCCAAACGGTTTAGGATATTACAGAGGAATATTAAGTGGATTCAATAAATCAAGAGAAACAAATA
This sequence comes from Laurentiella sp. PUJRC_G5, assembly GCA_001272975.2. Classification (NCBI taxonomy): domain Eukaryota; phylum Ciliophora; class Spirotrichea; order Sporadotrichida; family Oxytrichidae; genus Laurentiella; species Laurentiella sp. PUJRC_G5. Next base: position 2,882 of record LASS02010734.1, on the reverse strand, counting down.
AAATAAGTAATTAATCATCAATCTAAAATCCAGGACAAGGTTAATGGTAATTATTAGATCAAAATTATAAGTTACCCTAAATACCTTTATAAAGCCTTGCCTTAGGAGTAAAAGGTATCGGTAGTCCTTCTTCCAATAGCTAAAAAGACTAGAAAAATCATAAAATTATAATAAATCACAATTCAAATACAAAGAAAAGTACAACTGTAGATATTCAACCAGAAATTTCGTAATATAAACAGTAGGATAGAAGAACATCACAATAAAAGTAATTTTAGAAAACCTTTACATTAAATAGATACTTTAATAGGAAAATATCTCAAAGTAATAGCAGCCACAATGTTGGAGTTGGATAGAATAACATTTAAAATGATAAGAATTACGTGAGAAATAAAGATGCTTAACATGATAGTTATCTTTACTATGAGAAGTCAAATAGAGTAACTTCAGATAAAAACTTGATTGGCAAAGAGTAACTTAAGATTGTAAATAATTCTGCAATTCTTAGTAATATCAGTGGAATGCAAGAAAGAATAAATAAGAGAGCTTTAAGTGACGATTACTTTCCTGAAGATCTGATTGACCGACTTGATGATAATGATGAAGATGATGACTTTAAAGCAAGCGGGGTTGAAGAGAATCTTATGTATTTAGATTAACTTGGAAATCCAGATGTTTAAGGCTATGATGATTAAGAGGAACCCGAAGAAGAAGATGATGATTTGATAAAAGATGATGAAGTAGTGATGGAAGAAGATTAGGATGATGATAGCTCAACTGATAAAGATGTTTAAAGTAATGTTTAAATATCTACTAAAGGAGATACTTAAAGCAAAACTTCTACAGCTGCATATACAGATAATTATAAGGATATCAAATTGAAAAAGAAGAAAACTTAAGCTAAAAAGAAATCATTGATAAAAAGTAAAAAATAGCCATATAACGAAGGTGCAGAAGAAAATAAAAATTGGATGGCTGATAGTTAAACCAATTTTAATCAGCCTCTAATTGAGAATAATTCAACATATTAATCATCTAGTTTAACCAAAACATTAGTCCCTACTCAAGAATCAGATCCGACGAAAATTGAGATGGGCACTGATAATAAACCTAAAACTAAACTTAAAGACGCTTTTCTATAAAGACCCCCTAATAATTAGGTGCTATTATTAAAATCATAATTTAATAAGAGACCTCCAACAATTTTCTTCCCTTATCCATCATGCTTAAAAATGTAAAGAACTTATGAAGGTGGTTTAGATCGTTTTATTAAGCTTACATAAGATGATCTAAAACCATATTCGGTATTAGGATTCAAAATAAATGACTCAACTCATACTTATAATTGTGTAGTAAATTCTTTAAAAACTGCAGGTTTTAGATTAGTAAGTGGAGCTGCTTGGAATATATTATGGACAGGATTAATAAAACCTAGCAAACTTAAAAATATTAATCAATATTAGAAAATCAACCATTTTCCAGGAGCATGGCATCTAGGTAGAAAAGATAATATGTGGAGAAATGTTTTTAAAATGAAGAGGACTTATGGCTAGGATTATAATATATGCCCTACAACCTATATTTTTCCAGAAGATTACAAAAGATGGTGTAATGACAGAGAAATGGAGGGCTACAAACACATGTATATTATGAAGCCCACTGCTTCTAGTTGTGGCAGAGGTATAAAGGTTATTGGTAAGAAAACTCATGTGAATAAAAAAAGCGGTTATTTAGTTTCTAAATATCTTTCTAAACCTCATTTATTAAGAGGATTTAAATATGATTTAAGAATTTATGTGTTGGTTACATGTTTTGACCCTTTAAGAATTTATCTTTTTGAGGAAGGATTAGTAAGGATGGCTACTTAATAATATACCACTGGTAAATCTTCATTATCAAAAAGATTTATTCATTTAACAAATTTTTCTGTCAATAAAAAAGCCTAAAATTATGTTCCTAATTAAAATTCAAATCTTGAAAAAGCAGATGAAGAAGCTCCCAACTCTTCTAAATGGTGTTTGAAATAATTAAAATAAGAATATACAAAGTTGGGTCTTGAATTCAATGAAATATTTGATAGAATTAAGGATGTGATTATTAAAACCATTATAGCTGTTGAACCTCATATTGTAACAAACATGAAATAAACAAAGCATAGAAACGCATGTTTTGAGCTCTACGGTTTTGATATAATAATAGATGAGAAACTTAAACCTTGGTTGTTAGAGGTTAATGTATGTCCTTCATTAAGTAGCTCAAGTCCACTTGATAAATAAATTAAAACAATGCTTCTAAGTGATATTCTGCATCTTATTGGAATGTAAATGTATGATCGTAAGAAATATGAGAAAGAATAAGAGAGAATAAATAAATAAAGACTTTTAGGATTTGAATCTACTTAAAAGAAAAATTAAAATGCTTAAGGAGCAAATGAAAAAGCCCCAACATAAGCTAATGGTAATAGCAGTTAAATATCTTCTCCTTCAAAAGAGAGATAATATTATGGAGGGCATAGCATTTCCCCAGAAAAATAAAGAAAAATAATGTGTTTCGCAGATGAATTAGTAGATGATGATTACGAAATATTGGCTGATCTAGAAGAAGAAAATTCTAGAAAGGGTCATTTTAATAGGATTTTCCCTCTTGCAAATAATATTGATACTTATTCAAAGTATTTTGAAACTCAAAGACATGCTAATCAAGTATTATGGAACTATCTTAAACTAGGGACCCCAATCAATCTTGTAAAAAATCACTTTAAATGAATGTTATTATATGAACAGTATATTTAGTCTACAGCAAAAGCTAAATTAATTTGTATCTTTAATTTACGAATCTTGATTTCAATTCATTTTAAAATAAACGGGGTTTTGGGGTTTTGG
>LASS02010733.1:0-10034 GCA_001272975.2 Laurentiella sp. PUJRC_G5 | reverse complement strand
CCCCAAAACCCCATTAAGAAGATTAAAAAAGAGTATAATAATTATTTATGAAATTAAATTTAATTAAATAATTAAATTCTCAATAAAAATTCAGTTTTTTTAATAATCATATTCATGAATGTTTGTCTTATTTTTAATGGCTTGAGCTAAGGAAGTCATTGATCTTATCTTTTTCATTTTGCTTTATTTAATCTAGTTTCAAATTCAGTTTCTTCTTATCTTCATTATTCAATACTTTATCATTTTAGATCAATTTTGGTTTATTTTGTTTTTTCTTTTAGTCCATAGATTTTGCTTCTAAGCTGAATTCAGGACTTTTCTAAAGATCTTAATTGAACATTGGAGTAGGACTGATTCCCTTGGTATTATTCTTTTACAGTAGTATCCATTAAATGTCTTTATCAATGTTTAGATTTGGTGATTAGAATTGATTCTAATAATCAAAATCATTTTCTACTGATTAATCTTTTTCTTCTCCAGAAAATGAGGATAAAGAAGAAAGTCTTAACGAAGTGTTTTTATCTTCATCGTCTATAGTATTACCTTTATTTTATTATTATTTTTTGGAGTTTTTAGCATTAAATAGGCTTCGCTTTTTCTCATGTACTACTAATTCCTAATCTTTGTTATTATTAACCTTGCTTGACTTAGAGGACACAGAAATATTTTAATTTTTCTTTTTATATTTTATGGTATATATTTTGGCATCTACAGATTCCAGATCAGAAGATTCTTAACCTTCTTGCTATTCTCTATGTATTTGAAAAGCAGACATAGACATTAAACTATTAAGAGATTTAATCTAAGATAGTTTATTTATTCCTGATTGAGGTTTTATTTCTAATTAAGCATAATTGACCTCAGATTCTTAGTCGAAATGGCTTGTTTCAAATAATGATTCAAGTCTTTTAGGTTTATCCTTCTCAAAAGTAACATGATGCTCGCTATGAGGTTTTTCCTAGTCCAATTAATCTGCAGGTGTAGTTTTAGATTTTTTATTGTCATTTTTTAGAATACTCTTTTGTTTTTTTATTGTTTATGAACTTCTAGGCCTTTATCTCTCAGATATCGCATTATCAATTGAGAGATATTAACTATATTCTTATTTACGAGGTTGACTTTAACAGCTTTCCCTTTAATCTAAATTTTTTATCTTTTTAGAAAGTTAAGCAGAATAAGCAGGAATTTGCATATAATTTTTTCCATCACTATTAATAGGTCCTTCACTTTTTCTATCTGGTGAGAATTCTATTTGCCTTTGAACAGATTTTTCATTTTTAACTTTCACTTTAATCAGATTTGTTTATTTTACATTTACTATATTGTTGCTTATTTAATTATTATTTTTGAGTTAGCTATTCTGATCTTTAAAATTTAAATTGGTTTTCTAATATTAGTATTTGATATTTCAAAGCGTTTTTGAATTACTCATACCTTTAAAACTTGTAGATTATGGATTCTGGGTATCACCGATAAAATCTGTAAGTGGCCCTTTACTATCATAGCCTGTTCTTGACTAATCTAATCTTGAATCTCCATCCTCTATTATTCGAATATCTGTAAAATTTGTATTTTTAAGCTCTTTTTGTTTCTTTGTTCTTTTTCTAATGATTTAATCAATTTCTTTATTGTATATTTCTTGCATACCTAGAGTTTAAAAAGCATTGCGATTTGTATTTTATACTAAAATATTTGCATTTTAGTAACTCTCATTAAGTCTAAATGAATCTTTACTTTTATCATATTTAATAAAATCGTTTTCAATAGTCATATAGGTTTCGGTGTTTAAGAATCTCGTTTTGTTATATTTTATACAGAAAAAGCAAGTTATATATCTGAACAATCTCTTAATTTTATGATACACATCTTCAAACATTAGCTAGAACCAGCTAAACCAAAAATTGATGTTAATAATTAATATAACACAGAGGAATACAGTAGACACCCACGATGGTAAATTATCACTAATAAAGAAAAGTCCTCCATAAAATATAGAAAACTAAAATGATATAAATATAATTTTATTACAGCAGCAATATTGGCTTTAAATTCAAGTTCATTGATCCTTGTAGTTTAATAGGGCTAGACTTTCTGTAATAGTTCTATGTATATAATCAATATTATAAATCCAATTAAAGCCTAAAATTTATAATATTTCGAAAGCTTACTCTATATTAGGGTTTGAAAGAACGGAAGTAAATATTTATGCTAATCATAATAAGTTTTCTAAAATGAATTAATATCTCCCAATAAAAAGCATTATGATTTAAACCCACATACAAAAAACCATATCTGGTTATATTTTGTGATTCTTTCAAGGATATTCTATGTTTTATGAGTACAAAAAAAGTTATTAAAGGTAAACCAATAATCCAAATAAGAATAAGAGGAATACCAAAATATTTTGCAAAAAGATCGTGCTAACCACTCCAGCATTTTATATTTAAATCAGCAACCAAGTAAGTATCACCATCATCAAAAATATCTAAACAATTAAACATTGAGAAAGCAGTTGAAGTTATACTAGGTATCGTCATGAATACCAATATTATAATTGAGACTATTAAATTGTTAACAAATTTGGTTGAATGCTTTAACTTTGATACCACATACCAAAATGAAGCAAATATTATGATACATATAATTGGTAAAATGCAAGCCATTAAAAGTTTAACATATTAAGGATGCATTGCAATATTACTATCTCTTATAAAGCAATCCTAGGAAACTATTATTTCAGACGCTTAAGCAATGAGCGAAATATATTATAAAAAGTATTTCAAGCTATCTTGCCATGAAAGATCATATGATTAAGCTAAGGTTAATACTTAAAAGTAGTTTGTTAGAATTCGCATATATACTGTTGCCAATTTTTATTATCCAGCAGTTGCAATATTGATCCATACTAATGCTATGAAATATGCAATGATGAGAGCACTAATACCTATTATTCTGATCAAATTTGTTTGATAAGGTAAACACTAAGAGCAAATATTAGCACTTTCTCTTGAATACCACTAGTCATTATATTATACACAAGATTGGCACAAATTACCACCGTACCCTGCAGCGCATTAGTCCTCATATTTTGAAAGACATGCATCATAGTTTTAGCATTAGTATATCTTAGTCGAATTTACATCTTTTCTCCAATATCCTTAATCAGGAACAATCATGTATCCATTTGTACATTAAGCATTGCTTGGACATTCATGACATTAGGTTTAATTTTCAATTAAGGTATAGAAACCATCTGAGCATTAGACGCATTTATAATCATTTGTTTGGTATTCTCCCCTTTAGCATAATCTCATATGAGCTTTTATGTATAAATTAGGTGAAACAGAATAATCTTAGTAAGCTTTTATGATTTTACTTGTACTAATAGAATCAGATTAAATTTACAACAGAATATCTGTACCAGGTTTGGCTATTACAATAAAATCATCGAATGTAAATTCACCATCCATAGAATTAACTGTTTTGGACTTTAAAACCTCTACTTCTGCTGAATCAAGAGGAACCAAAGATGCTTAACTGGATTCATCTGATACAATAACTACATCTAGAATATCCTTCAGTTATAATGAAAAACTCTACTGAATTAGTTCCCCACTGACTAAATCATCTCCAAGCACCAATATAGTATGATTAACATTAGAAGTGCTGGATATTGATTGCTAATTTATAATCTAGTAATCCCCTGTTATTTTATCTTTTTCAAAATCAATATATACAGCATATGATGCTATTATATTTCCATAAGGAGCAGAATTATTTACAAAGGTGTTATTATTAGAAATATTTGGCTAATAAAATGTATACTTTATTACTCCACCATCCTAATATGCTTGATTATTAGTAAATACAGAATTCTTGATAGTATAGTAACATTAATAATTGAAGTCTACTTCACAATCTAAATAGAGGGCACCACCGTCACCTTAAAGTGCAGAATTATTATTGAAAGTGCAATTATCAATGAATAAATTTGTGTTTTGTGTTTGGATCGCTCCTGCATTTTAATTAGCTGTGTTGTTATGAAATTAAGAATTAGAAATATTTAAAGTATTAAGAATCAATGAAGAAGTAGAACTACCAAAATATATTACTGGAGCAGAATAATTAGTTTCAATACCATTAAAAGCAGAATTATTCACAGTCATATTTGAATCACTTATGTCAAGAGCAATTGAATTTGATATGAAATAAACAAAGGATTCTGGGTTCATTTATCTATCAAAATTGCTTACATTCATTCGGTTAATATCTATAGTACCCTTGCTGCTTTTAATTAAAGGTTTATCAAATTATGACACTGTTATGTTATTAAATATCACATTATTTTCAGAGAACTGAAACAATGGAGCCATATAAAGAGAACTGATATTTATAAAACTAACATGAAAGAATCTGGCATTTTTACTTGTATCTATCATAACCATCGAATTTTAATAATCATCATTAGAAATATTTGAAACATCTATTTGATAAAAAGTCATATTAGAATCTGAAACATATAGCAATAATCCTTAGATATTGCTTATCTAGCTTCTGTAAATATTTAATTATGAGCTACTTTCAGCCTTTATTTTAAATATTGAATAGCTTTGATCTTATGTAATATTATTTATTATTATTCTATCCAGATCTATAATCGAGTAGACTGCTTAAATAATTGAACCACTTGCCTTTAATTAAGTTATTGAAGTATTTTTTATTCCTACTACAGATTCAGTAGATGCAGAGAGAAACAAATCATTTCTGGTTACAACTACATTAGTGATATTAATACTGGCAAAAATAGATTAAATAGCAGCATCTGACTTTTCATTAATAGTTCTATTGATTTTATCTTGAATCAGATCCATTTGTTAGAAGAATCTAGCTTAAAAGAACAAATATTGGCTATTTATTGATAAAAATTTATCTTTCCTTATTACTGGTCGAGTCTAATCATTTCCATTTATTTGGACATTATCAATTATACTTTCAAGTTTGGAGTTAATAAGGAATATTATACAGGTGTTCAGGGCTTAATTTCGTGAAATGATTGACCCCTTATTTATTATAATCTGTCCATTATTATTTACATAGGCAACTCCTCCTATCACTGCAAAGTTAGAGTATATATAGCTATTCGATACTTCAATTACACTTATATAAGCTACATAAAAAACTCCACCTTAATAAGCATAGTTTTAAATCATATTACATTTATCAAAATTTGCATAAGCACCTTAATAATCTGCAAATAAAATAGAGCCACGGCCATTTGAAAAATTCTCAGTAAAATTAGAATTCTTCACATAAAAATAAGTATTGCTAGTAATTTAGAATATAGCATCATCTGCACCATAATTCTTATCAAAAGCGGAGTTAATTACATTGAAAGTCAAACTATTCTATGAATCTATTGATGTTGGCGAAAGATAAAGGAACTATCCACTGTTATTAAAAGCAGATGTATTATTTAAATTGATTGTTTTACAATTACTAGAAGAATATATGAATTTTCCTTTGCTTAAAGAATTTGAATAAAAGCTTATATTGTTTATGTTAATAAATAGGTTTCTGTATTAAATTGGTCCAAAATATATAATACTGTCTTTATTTGATAAATTATTGTTTTATATAGAAACATCTCTAATATCCAAAATCATTAAATCTCCTTAATTAACATTTTATTATGATACCTATGTTACCTATATTAATTAACTTTAAGAATCTCTAAAACTAATATTTCTTATTAAATAAATACTCCAATTACTGGTCAAATTCATAAATGGAATACTTATGGCTGATCTTTACTAATCTGAATATTTCTAAAGTCCTTAAAATGATAAATTTTATATTTAGAATCTTTGCAATTGATTAAATACCATAAAATCCTATTTCTATATGGTATTATTTATGAATAATGAATCTCTAATATCTAAGGATTTTGCTGTTTCAAATTCCATAGCTTTACCATAGATAAAATTAGAATTTAAAATAGTATAATTTCTAACCCAAGTGCCTAAATTCGATCTAGATATTTTCAAAAGCGATGAAGTTGTTGTAATAGCTCCTGTACTTTTAATTCCAGTAACATATACATCAGAGATATCTAAAGAATATGCAGTTCCAAAATAATAGAAATCATCAAGTGTAGAATTAATCAAAGTTATATTGGATACTGTAACATAACTATTATCTCCTTAGAAATTCAATAGCCTACTTCCTGAAACTACAGTAACGTTTTAATGATAATTATTTCTAATAAAGATATTAGTTTTGTTAGTTATAGATATTTGAACGAACTCAGTGTTTACTAAAAGTAACATTAAAAATAAATTTATCTTACTTTAAGAATCGATATATGTATTATTTTCAAATAAGAAATTCCTTCTGCCTTTATAGGTAGTCAAGTAATTTAAAGCAAATACCAGATTACTCTAATAAAGATTGATGAACTTATTGTTAGCTATTGTTATAAAAGATTCTTTTTAAACTGGATCGCATTAAGTTGAAGGGTTTAAACTTATAAAAGGTCTTGTGGCTTAATTTAAAAAACTACAATCATCAAAAGTATTATTTCTAAAGATAAAACTTCCATAGCTGTAAAAATATAAGAAATTTGAAGTTGCTTTTTAATATCTTTAAGTAAATAAGGTATTCTCAATTGTCATATCAGTTCTTGCATATTATAAACCTTAGCTAACACAATCATAACTTACTTCATTCCAAATTCCATTATAAATGTTTGTCAAATTAATAACAGAATTAAGTATTTTAATCTCAACTTAATAATAAGCGTCAAATACCTTTCCATCAGAATCTAAAGTTGAGTTATAAAACATAATTGTCTTATTAGTGCTTTGATTAATTTTGAATACACTAGTTGTAAGTTAATCACCAAACATTAATGATTGAAAGTCTACATTTATAAAATTGATATTACTTCTAAAGAATACAAATCTATTCATTAAAATTGAAGCCTCTGTTGAACTCATATCTTATCTGGTTGTTCTCAAAGTAAAGTTATAGGAATTTTCATTAAAGCTATATAATGTGGAATCTGGATATTGATATGATAAACTGGTGAAATATATCAATGGCTTTGCTTTATTTTAATCACCATATTAGGTATATGTGTAGTTTTTTACATTTAACACTACAATTGGTACGATTGAATGATAAATATAATACTTTGTCCCAGTCTTTAAAAATTATGTTACATCTGTGTCATTTTCATACATAAAATTAAACACCTCCTTAGCTGGTGTATCAATATTTTTATATGGATATTCATTAGTACCCAAAGAAATATGTTAATCAGAGGCTTAATCAACATAATAATAATATTTGAATAATGTGTTTTCTTGGAAAGGTCTACATATTCTTATTTCCTAATTTAAATTTCCATTTACGTTATAGGTAATTATAGGTTTTGACATAGTGGGACAATTTAAAAAACATTTATATGTGGCCAAATCTAAATAATAACCATTTTAACATCTCACACAATCTTCATTCGTACCCCTTAAATTGCATATTTAACAATTTTAATCACTACAACTTTAGCATTAACTAGCACTTAAAAATAATCCAGTTTTACATTTGAAATCACATTGTCCAAAAGCCAATGTTTAGAATTTATTTGGGCAATAACTATATGTAAGACATTAGTAATCATTACTGCATGTATCACATTTATCCATACAATCTATAAAGTTTTATTAAATTTTATGATTTATTACTTAAACATTTTGGAGTGTCTACCTCTGTATAATATTATTTATACCCACATTAACATAAATTAGTATTTGGATTAATAATCATACTTGTTAATTAGCAAGAAGTACAATTTTTCTCACTACTACAAGTCTAACAACCACTAGGACAAGCTATAATGTAAGTTATAATACACATTAAAACCTTACTTTAACAAGATTTTAGAATTTTATCAAAGTATTAATTTGTTGAACATTGAGGTATGTAACTATCTGCAATACATTGATTGCTATCAAGATCAAAATAATCTGTAGTAAGTCCAGAAAATTGTACTAAATCATAACCACTGAATAAATTGTTTTAGAAAAAACATTAATTCAGGGATATATTATAAGATGAAGTATCTAAGGAATTCGAAGCTGTAAATCCTTTTATCATAAAAAGATAGGGCCATGAGTCTCTATAGGTAATATTACTTAGTTAAAACTAAGAATAACCTTTGGTTAGGTTTAACTTATTTATTTAGAAAATATTTCTTTAGCCTAAAAACAGTGTTAAGTAGAAAAATTACTTGATAGTTTTTGTCTAATAGCTAATGCAGCAAGCTAATTTATCTATAAGTTTAGGGGATTATTTATAACTATCATGTCGCTATTTTAAATTGTTGTCTTTTATATACTGGTATTAGTCAACTAAACATTTGGACAATAATCTAAAATAAGTGCTGATGCATATTTAAGATCACCTCCATTTATATTGAGATTATTTATTAATACTCGCTAAGTTATATTTTGAAAATTTAATAAGGCCTTATTTGAATCAACATAGAATGCGTTTATTACATTATTGAAGCTAATATTTGAAAATGCAGAAATATACTCAGCATTTTTTATTTTGATAAATTCTTGCAAGTAACTATTTTAAACTGTAATTTGATTAAGTGAAATGTTTCCATGGTTCATCCAAAAATTAAAGACGGAAGTTGTTGATGTATAATTGGAAATTATGATATTACTTAAAATTATATTCTCCGTGATATTTGTGGTTTCATAGAAACTTAGTAATTCCTTATTCACTATACAATGGTAAAGGGTTAAAAATATGAAATAAACTTACTTTAGATATTTTATATAGTTGAATTCACAAGTGATAATTGATAAGAATCAAACTGATCAGTATTTTGTGTGTAGCTAATATTAATTTAAAGATTTGTCTAATTAAAAATGGTCTGATTTAAAAGTATAGTTTATAATGTCAGATTCTTATTACTCTATTTAATGCAAGAATAATCCTAAATGGATATTTAGTGACTCTAATTCAATTAGGTAAAAGTCGTATTCATAATGATTATATCAGTTAGAGTCTGAGCATTCAATAAATATTTGGGGTTTCCATTATAGGTTATTCCACTATTGCTACTCCCATTATTAGATACACTAGAGTTATATATAGATTAATCATTATCCAGAAATTAGGAATCTATGATATTTAGTTACCCTTGGTAATAATTAAGTTCACAAGATGATGCGGTTGACTTGCTGTATTCAAGTGTAATTAAATTTGTAGTTTATGCCATGTAAAATGTGCAATTGACGAAGATTAAGTTAATAGGCAAATTAGAATAAAGGAAGTTCCCATTTATTTAAAATCTGCAATTTATGAATTTAACTTCGATACCGGGTACATAACTTCCTTAATCAACTGTCATTAAGTACTAATTTGTTTGCAGTTACCCCTGTGTTACTATAAAATCAGTATCTGCTATTGAAACATTCTAACCTTAAATTAATATTGGAGAAGAAAAGGTGTTGAGTTGTCTTGATCCATAGTGGGATAAATAGTCTTAATAATCGCTATTCATTTTGTATAAAAATCTTTATTTATCCACTTTATCCTCTGATAACGTAGATTTTGTCTTTATTCTTCTAAGACATATGTTTAAACTAGAAATTATGATATCCTCATTTTAACAGATGATTTTATTCGCACTTGTCTAGAAACTCTATATGATAGACTGGTCTACTTCCATCATGTTTCTGTAAATATTTGACTACTACCATTAAAACTCTAAAACATTAAATTTCGAAAATATACCTTTAGTAATTTAAATATCTTTACTTTGAAATTAATTGAATAGTGTATTGTTAGCATTTGAGTTCGAATAGGTGAAATAAAATACAAAAATGAATAGTAACTAGTTTTTGAGTAACAAAATTAGACTTCTCATTAAATGTCAATTTAATTTTGAATTTATTTATTATCAATAGATAAAACTTATAATATCTCAAAAATTAGTCCAATGGGGTTTTGGGGTTTTG
>LASS02010731.1:0-12513 GCA_001272975.2 Laurentiella sp. PUJRC_G5 | reverse complement strand
AAACCCCAAAACCCCACATTCTTAAAAAATTAAATTTTGATAGTAAATAAATATTTTATCTTGTTTATATTTCTAACAACTATTTAAATTGAATTGTTAATATGAACGGTTAAAAGCAAAAATAGGATCATTCTTCACATAAAACAAATATGGAAAATTTATTTGGGAAAATTCAACATTAATAAAATTAATGTACGAATCAATCATAACCTACGTAAAATGAACAAAGAATTAATATGATGAAATCTGATTAAGAAGATGAAGAATATGAAAAAATTAGATAAGAGAAAATAAGAAAAGAAATTTATTAGAGAGATTATGATCAAAGGAGTGCAAGCAAAAGTCCATTATCTAGCACACCACACTCTTAAAAGTAAGATAACATAGTTTCATCAGCAATTTAGACAAGAAAGTTATGGTTCAAATAAGTCTAATTAAAGTTATTACCCAGAACGTGATAAGTCAAGTTATAATCATTTTACTTTAGGTCCTTAATTAAGAAATTAGGTTGAAGTACCTCCACATGTGAAAGAACATATAACAAACATTTCGAATGATAACTCATCTCTAATGAGAAGATTAAACCTTGTTATCTAAGAACGTGAGAGAGTTGAGAGAGAAAAAGAAGATATATATATGAGATTAAAATAAACAGCTAAAGAAACTAGTGAATTACAGAAGATGATTAATGGTGAAGATAATGTAGACAAGGTTAATAAGTATATGAATGATGACTTAGTCTATGAAAGAGATCGTAATCACAAGATTAAGTAGCAAATCAAGGATCTTGATGCATACAGAAGTGACTTGATTGCTGAATTAAGGAAAATCACAGATAGATAAGATGAAATGACTCATGAAAACTAAAACCTTGGAATATCTTTAAACCAAAATATTATTGCTATTGAAGATTTAGAAAAAGAAAATTATTTTACTCATGAAAAAATTAAGCAACTTAATTATGCCATTGAAGTACTTAAAAATCAATTGATGGATTCTAACTCAGATAAGCTTGAACTCCAACAAATTCTTAGTAAATTAATGTCAGAAAGAAACGATTTATTTTCTAAATTAGAAGTCCTTAACAGAAAATATGATGATTGTGTAAGAGAAATCTCTCATGACAGGGCATTGATGGAATCTCATAACAAACAGCATGCCAAATTGATTACTGCGAAAATTATATTCCAACAATTAGATTTAATTCACAGATTTAAATTCTAGTAAGGGATGTAAAAACTAAAGGAATACTGTAACTTTGATAATAAATGTCATCAAAAACTTAGTAGCTTTGCAAAAATACTAGAAAAAGTTGGTCGGTATAGAATGAAGGTTGGACTAAGATAATGGTTTGGACTTGCAATAATGCCACTTAAAACTAAAAAGTAGTCCGAACTATTATCTAAGAGTGTCGACGATTCAACATTAAGATTAAAAATGTTTATAAAATGGAAAAAAGCCTTTGACTTGAGGAAATAATAATATGAATTAAAGAACTAAGCTGTATAAAAAGTATGGGATATTTAATGTAGAGATTACTAAGTTGAACTAAAAAGATCTTTCAATATCTGGAAGGAAACATTGGCAAAATTAAAATTATAGTAATCAAAAGTTAAAAAGCTTCTTTGGAAAGCACATTTCAATAAACTCAGCTAAGCAATGAATGCTTGGTAAAATCATGTTTCTAATGTAGAAACTTAAGTTAGATTAAATCTCCTCTCTCATTAATTCTCAAGAAAATAATATTTGACTATTCTTTTCCACAACTTCAAATATCAAGTTGCTGATAGTAAAAGAAAAAGATTCAATATTCTTTTCCACAGTTTAAAAGCTTGGAAAGATTATTTAAGTTACTAAAAATTCTTAATGGGATCTAATGTTGTCGCTCTATAGTTCAGAAAAAATTGCGATCATAATATTTTGAAGTAATGCTTTGATTCTTTAAGATTGCACAAAGAAACAGAAAAATTTTTACAAGTTGATGAAATCCTCAATGAAGAAGAACTTCCTATGATTTAAAATCTAATAAATGAAAATGAAGATATAGAAGTGTAAGCTAAATTTAAAGCCAAGTAAAGAGCTTGCGAAAGTGTTAAGAAAATGATGGGGAAGTAATTATACTGCGCTATTTTCTAATGGAAATAGGTAGTTGAGAATCACAAAGAAAAAATTAGAACTTCCTTTAAGGATAAGGTAATTAGAGTATATATGGACAAGATAAGACAAGCATTCAATTATTGGAGATCTTGCCATAATGAAAATAAGTTAACTCAATAATAAATGATCATAGATGACTTTTAAAGCTAATAAAATGATCTATAAAATGAGGTAATAGACATAAAGAAGGAAGTGAATCAAAAAAAGGAATAGCTAGATTGTTCACAGTAAAAACATGTACTAAAATGTGTTACTTCCTACCAAAAGAGAATGAAGTAATTAGCAATTGGCAGATGGAGAGATTAAGTTCAAGAGAAGAACATTAAAGAGGATGGTGCAAATACTATTATAAGAAGATTAAGATTGAGATTCTTAAGAAAAGCCTTTGATCTATATCTTGATGGTGTTAATTATCAGAAGAAATTGAATGTTGAAGAAGAAAGATGCGAGTTATATCAAAGAACAAGAAATGAGAGACTTAAAAAGCAAGTTCTAAATGCTTGGATCATTTTTAATGATCAGCATGTCAAAGCCAAAAAGTATTGGTATCGTGCTTATGTTAGACTTGATCTTGGAATGAAACAAATAGCAATTAAGAAATGGAAAGAACAGACTTAAAAGCAAACTGAGAGTGAAATGATATGCCAGTAAAATGAAGCAGTTGAAAAGATTGAACATCTGAATCACACACTTGGAAAGATGCATTAAGATGCTACTTAACAATAAATGGAGATTACTTAGTTGAAAAATTAAATGACTACTCAAGCTAGAAGAATTATTTCAAATGCTTTTGCCAGATTCTACTATGTATCCGAAACGAGAGGATTTGAGAAATGGAAGGAATATGTCCAATTTGAAAAGAATAAAGAAAGAATTTTGAAAAAGTTTATCGACCACTGGAGAAAATACCAGTTCTATATGGTGAAAAGCATCTTCTAAAACTGGATTATGAATTCTAAGATTTAAGAGAAGAAGGACTTACTAAGAAAGGAAGAAATGAGAGTTAAGGATGGCAATTTGCAAGTAGACTTGCAAAGTAAGACCTTCGATGGTATGAAGAACTAACTCAATGATGAAATTGAATAAGAGTAAAGAATGTAGAAGATGTACAATCAAAGATTACAAAAAACCGTACAAATGATTGTAAACAGAGTAGATAACAATGATTACGTGAGTTAAAAGAGATACATCCTCACTCAATGGAGGAATTATGTTAAAAGAGAGGTTTCATTCATTAAGAGCATTGAAAATGTTATACAGAAGTCATTATGGAGTTAAGCATTTTTAAAGATAAGATAATTCAGTAGAAACGGTCATTAAGATGACTATAAGGCTGAGGTACTTAACAGATTCAGATAAAAATTCTGGAAAAGAACTTGTGGTAACGCCTTTTCAAATTGGAGATCAGGTTAATTTTCAATGGTTACTTCTACTTTAGAAGAATTAGAATAAAACAATGATGCTGTTGTTGAAGATTTCGAAAACAAGAAGGCACTCTTCAAGGAAGTGAATCAAAATAGATCAGAGAAAATCATTCAGAAAAATCATTTGAGAAACTTATTCCATTCATGGAAGAATGTTATACAGTTGCTGAAATTCCATAATGCTAAGAATACTCAATTCTTAGATTCATAGATGAATTTCTAGAAGAAAATGGCTTTATTCAAGTGGAATGCAAGGAAAAATTCAACTAAGCTTGCAAGATTAAGATACAAAAGACTTCAAGAAAAGGTAAAATAGATTAGATTAAGGCAATATTTCTATGCCTTTAAAACTAATTACACATCCACCAGTGATTTCTGTACCAGAATCTCTAACCTTGCCAAGATCCATGATCACTAAGCTTTGAAGTTAAGTTTAAATGCAATTATATCTTATGCCAAATCTAAAAACTATGTCTTCCAATAGAGAAAAAATAACGCTTCAAATAAAATTGAGGATATTCTTTCACATATTGTTCTTAGAAGAAAGTAGTAATACTTAAATGAACTCAGAGTTAAAAGTTTGTATTGCAAGAAGGAGCATTTATTGAAAAGTTTCACAATTCTTCATAATATTGGCAATAGACTCAGACATCACTTCCTTAAATGGAGAGATGGTGCTAGAGAAAAAACTCTTGCCCTAGAAATGCATGAAGAAGGACCCATCAGAGAACAAGTATTTGAAGCTAAGGCAGTACTTTAGAATTTGAAATCTTTAATGTAATCAGAAGGGTATGATAATAAACAGATAGATGAAGCCTTGAAAAAAGAAAAAGAAAGACAAGCACAGTTGATGTTAAAATCAGTAAAGAGAATGCAACACTACAATGAAGAGTTATACACTTTACCTAAGTTGCTAGATAGATGGAAGCAATTCGTATAATTGAGAAAACTCTTCAAATACTGGCTGGGTTTCGTAGATAAAAGAGGAGAATACATTAAGAGCGATGTTCATTATGCCTTTGATAAGTGGAAGAATTATCACTCTGATTAGCATAACTCATTAACAAAGCTGCACAAAGACTAATTAGATAAGAGAATGGTAAAGAACAACAAAATTCTTGAAGAATTAGCAGAACATGTAGATGATAGAGAGAATCAATTAGAGCATCTAAATAATTAAAGAGAAGCTCTTGTTGAGAATTATGTAAAAGGCTAAAAATTAGCACTATCCGTTTGGATGAATTAAAGACGTAAATGTCTACATCAAAGTTTCTTAAGATGGTGCAAGATTATAAAAACATAGAAGAATGTAGAATCTTTAGAATAATTGAAAAAGAATATGGAACTTATAGAGAGACTGAAGGATAGAATTAAAAACCTAGAAGTTGATAATGAAACTTTGGCAAATGAAAATGAGGATCTCAGATAATTCTCTATTGACGGATACGAGATTGCCAAAAATGTAAAAGCTCTTACTTCTGAGAGAGAGAAATTAAGTGTAGACCTTGCTGATAAAGCTTAAGTGATAAGAAAACTTTTGGATGAAAACGATAAGTTGACCTCTAGATTAAGATATGCTTAGGAAGAAGCTTAGAATCTGATTAAGTCAACCATGGCAGGTAGTAATGGTTTTATGACTGGAAAGAAAGGAGGATAACCCTCTCCCTTACAACGAAGCTTTTATTGATAACACAAGCATTATATAAACAGCAAAATTATTATGTTAATAAAATATTTAAATCTACTATTTCTAATCATTATTAATAGTTATTATGTTAAGTCATCGGTCTATGAGTATTCTTATATGAATCAAAGTATTCATGTCGGGAATCATTAATGCTCAATACTTAAGAGTTGAGTCCTTAACCCAAACAAATCGATTGAATATTGCTTGGTTAGGTTTTTTGTAAACTAGTCAATCTATCTTTGATAACTTATAAACTTTTATATTCTGCTTCGTCTTGTTATTGCATTGGATTTATCAAGAATTATTGACTTTATTCCTAATGATCAATAATTTAATGCTATTAGTGATTGTAGTGATTTGGATTTATGAAATTAAGAGAATTTTAAGAATCTTTAATTAGTAATAATTTTAGAGCTTAGACCTCGGATTTAAGACTATGAATCATCTAATCTTTAGAGTATTCATCATCTTAATGCAATATTTAATGTTTTTATGGAGTTCCTAAAGATTCGAAATTAAACACTCTTGAATCTATTTGATTTCTATAAGTTAGAGGAATTTCCTCTGTTTATATTTATTAGTCTTAGGTAAAAGAACACATTTTATGCCTTATTTATTAATATCCTTTTTCAAGATGTCTTCTATGTTTTTCAGCTGATTATAGATACTGAATCTTTTGTTTTTAAGGAGATTAACTTCTTAATTTATCAAACTTCTAGTAAATCTTATAGAAGTTTTTCATTTCATGTACTATCTTTTTAGATTTGATATCCAGGAATTCCAGATATTTTTAGTATTTCTAAGATCTTATTTTAAGAAAATTTCTTATTAATCTTTATAATTTTATTATTACTAGTCTGTACCTTTTAAAATTCCCAAGAATTAACTTTCTCTATAAATACCCTCTAAAATGCCTTTAAATTTCAGTTGCTGCTCTAATATATAAATCGAATTCAAATAACATTGGCTAATTTAATCTATGACTCTTAGGGGTGAAAAATAGAGTCTTTTTGGTACTTAAAAAGTGTTTCATTTTACTCATACTCATATTTTAAATTAATTGCAAATCTTTTTAATTCGTGTTTTGTCTTTATTCCCTATAAGATTATAACTCTGATTGTATCTTCTCTTTTATTGCAGGACTAAAATCTGTTGAATTAATACTGTAATTATGCTTGGATTATTTTTGGTTCGTTTTATAACTAATTTTTTTAGTATTTTAAGAATTCACACTAATATCTTAATCGAATTTTGAAACAGTACCATCATTTTTATTTTCTACTTTAAGTTATTTCTATGAAAAAGCATTTACTAAGACTTATTTATCTACTAGGCTAAGAGAATTTTTGTTATTTTTAGTAGTTTATATTTTATCTTTAGCTTACAATAAGTTATTTTATTATATATCCTTAACTGGACTTGTATGCAACTAGCTTTTATTATGAAAATGATTTTATATTTTATTACTCCACTACTAATATTGTTTCTTGCTAAATTTAAGTTTCTTAAAAGGAGTCGTCAATTATTGTTGTTAATCCTCCTTATCCTACTCTTTTTAATATTATTCTTTGAATTTTCTAACTGATTCTAGTATTTCTTCTTGATCTTATATCATACTTTTATTCTTTCTTAATGATAATGGTTAAATATTTAAATTTTGATTATCTTTTTAGTGAAAAGTTCTAATATGCGTATCAAGCTATTATTAACTTGCAAATCTATCCTTACAACTATTGCACATATATTTATTCCTTTTATACCTGTTTTAGTCATTATTACTAATATTTGCCTTTTTACTTTTTTAAAGTAACTTATTGACGAGTCACTTAGCTTAATAAGAGCGAAGATATTTTTAAATCTTTTAGGCTGCAATTTAATATTTAAACCCTTACGGAATATGCAAATTTTAAGATTTTTGTTCCTATTAATAATAATTGGTACTCATTCTATATTGTATGTTAGTTTGATTTTATTCAAAAGAACTTAAATCTTGGTAAAATTATTCTTCAAACAACCTTTCTTACTCCTAAATGATTAGATTCAAACTAAAATTTACTTTAAGTAATTTATCAATTAAAATTGAGTTATATATCTATCTTTATCTATATCCACGATAGTTTTTTTGAATTATAATAGCGGCTTTATTTTTTTAATCAAGTTTCCTTTTGTAGAACTTTCTATCCATTTTAAATTATAATTTAAAATATTAAATAATAAGGATGAAAAACGAGATTACTTTTGAAATCGAATATAAAAAGCTAAATTAATTCATTTCAGAAGGTTAGTTTGAAGAGGCAGAAAATCTATGCTCTCGTATGCTTAATGATTACAATAAATTTGATTATGAATTACTTCTAAAAAGAGCAAGAATCAGATAATGTTAAATGAAGTATGAAGAAGCAGCATTAGATGCAAATATGGCATTACATATTTTGCCTCAAAGAATTGATGCTTATTATGTGCTATCTGAATTCTTAATTGCTCTTAATAATTACAGTGAAACTCTAAAGCTATTGGAGGTGTTATATCATTATGATCCAGAAAATCCAATGATAAAAACATAATATGAATAGATTAGAGAAAAAGAGAGGAAAAAGTTTACAAAAAGTTAGGCAAAGCTAGACTTAAAAATATAAAGATAGCAAGAATTGAAGCTTTTTAACAAGGAAAAATTTTAATAAATAAAAGAATTTTTAGAGAAAAGTCATGATATAGAATTTAAAAAGAGTAGAACCATTAATCAATTTTAAGGGAGTTTTAAAAATGAAGAACCTCTTGTGATGTCTGATGAAATGAGTGATGGTTCAGATATAGATTAATCTACCTAAATCAGTATGAGCAGTGAAAAACCAGGTAATGCTTAGCATTTAGAAACTCCTAGAGTTTAGTAGTAACTTGATTTCAGATCAATAAATGCTGAAGAAATTTTTGGAAAGAAAAAAGAAGTCTATAAAATGAAGCCAGAAAAATTATCCGTAGTTTAATGTCAACTTTGCCAAATTATTTTTGATTATACCTCTACTTGTTCTCATTACTCACAGTTAACATAGGGTGATATTGAAGATCTTAAAGAAATGATGCCTGGTATTGCTGGTCATAAGGATATGAATTCTAAAAAATAGGCTTTATAAAAAGTAACTAGATCTCTAGATGTACTTAGTACTTTTAAAGTTACTTCATTAACTTTATTATAAGGATAATTTTCTGAAATTATTGCTCTTTATTTAAAGGTATTATATAAACATTTAACTTTTTTCAGAGAGATTTAAGCATATTACTAGGGGAAAATTCAGAGTTTATATGCAAAGAATGTTGTTGCATTTAAAAAGATTAAAATGATAAACCATAAATAACTCTTGCCTAGCATGCTTTAATTATTGTAAACAGAACCTTAACTTTCTAGCAACAAGCATTGATGCTAAATTAAAAGGAAGATCTTATTAATGTTGGGGGATTAGAGGAAGAAAAAGCTAATTTTAAAGTTGAAAGTAGGATTAAAAATGCAATTATTGATGAAATAAAAATTGAACTAGATCAAAGTTAATAGAGAGACTATAAAAACCTAAATTTTTAAACTCTTTAGCTACTAGTTAGAGCAATTACTAATATATTGATTCTTACTCCAGAATAAGCAGGTTTGCTTTAAGTGTTAAAATAGAATGATGTGATATTTAGGCTATTAGTAATTATGAATTCAGTAGACTCAGAAATTCTTACAATTAAAGATTCTTAGACTCCTTAATTTTGCTTATTTACAATTCATATTTTGAGATTTTTAATAGTTTGCCACTCTATCGACTAGAGTTCAGTTTTGTCATTTGAAGAACCTTCACTTAGGTAAATTTTGAGGAAGTATGAACAATTTGAAAAAGCCTTCCCTTAGAATGCAAAACTTATCAACTCTCTTAAGGGTGATTATATCTGGTTCAATCATTCAAATTAAGGATGTAATATGAAGAATTATTATAAAGATTAGCCAATTAGATTCTGTGGAAACTGTAAAAAATCATCAAGAGATCTAAAAGCTTGTTCAAGATGCCTTAAGGTATACTACTGTAATAGAGATTGCTAAAAAGCACATTATCCTAAACATAAAACTGAATGTATTTAATCCTCTTAAGTTTGAGTTTTAATTTCATAACAGTTAATTATAATTTAAATTTGAATTTTAAAAATGCATTAAACTAACAAAAAATCTCTTGACTATGAGGATAAATGTCAAAGAGTTATCTCTGATCATAACAATTATAATTTGTATGAGTAAATTTATCCTTCTCTAATCAGCTTAAATAGAAAAGACAAATTCTAATATAATACCTGGACATAATAATAAGCATAATATGAAAGAAAGTTTGGAGATCAGAGAAATTCGGTAGATAGGGCAAAATTTAGTCAAGAAAATATGTTTAATCCCTAAATGGAAATATCCACATAATTAGATAGTGAGAATTTATAATTTCAATTCTTTTAGGTATGTTTCATTAGAATTCCACCTTAAATAATATTGAGAAGATACATGCTTTGAATTCCATGATTATAGAAGATAGTAAAAAGCTATAGCACAAAAGTTTTAAAAATAATTGCCAAACTAAGTAGTCAATCTCTGGGACAATCAGTACTCTCTGCTTGCCACATACTTTAGAAAAATAAACCAGCAATACAAGAGGTAAATCAATCAAAGGAAAGAATAAAGAGAATAAAGCTAGAAATGCTAATAAAGTGCTTCTTCATAAAAATCACACAGAGATTCATTTAAATAATATAAGATCTAAAAGTAAATCTTCAAAAAATAATAACAATAATCCTAATTTTTTACCACCAACAGCTGATACATTTTCACCTAAAAGAAATGGAATTCTAAGAAATTCTATTCTAAATAGAAATTTATCCAATAATGGCCTTTTAAATTAAAAATAATCTTTAGTAATAGAAAGTAGACCTCTAAGTCCTATTTCTAATCCATTATCAGAGAATCAGTAATGGCTAATAAGCGATAAATCTGTATTTTAGGATTAACAAAGGTCTTGTTTCTCCCCAATGAATGAAAGTTTACAGTACCGGGTAGATGAACGAGTAAAACCTCCTTAAAACTAAATGAAAGTCCTAGATTTAAATAAATCTTAATCAATAGAGTATCAATTAAGAAATATTAAAAGTGTTAATGGATAGTAATTGATAGCAAATAACTATCATACTACTTAATAAAAATCTAATACTCTATAATATAGTACAATCACATCTAACCCCAGTTAAGATTAGAAAATTTGTGAATAGTGTAAAAAGGTGGAGAATAAAATAATAAGAATTGCTTGCCAATTAGATACCTTAAAAATTACTACAGGACAAGATCCATTAGAAATTTTAGAATTGATATCAAATACAATTATAGACTTCAAGCTATAGAAACATTAATATGATTAGGATAAAAATAAATTACAGCAAGACGTTGAGAAACTTATTAAGAACTAGGAGTCTTTTGAACTCAGAGTAAAAGAAATGGATGAAGTTTTTGGATTACTAATTAAAGAAAAGGAGAAAATTCAAGCTAAAAAAGTTTCGCTAGATAAGCTTCTCAGTGAGAAATAAAACGAACTTGTAGAATTTAAATAGGAGTTGCTTGATATAAAAGAAAAATCTAAAGAACTAAGATAAGAAGTAAGAAGAGCTGTTGAAAAGGAAGTTAAGGAAACAATATACAGAAAAAATAGAGATAAAGATTATGTAATGGATTATCCATGCTAAATATAGAAAGATTTCGGATTAAATTCTATCCATAGATAAGATAAGAGTAAACCTGGAGACACAATGCCGGTAAGTGAGATAAGAAAAAGGGAATAAGAATTAGACAAAAAAGAAAGCAAACTTTATGAATGGGAAGCTTAATTATTTGAGAGAAAAATGAAAATAGATAATTAGGAAGAGCAATTTAATGGAAAGATTGAAAAAATGAATGCTTAAAAACAAGAGATACAATAGAATCTCAAGAAGCTGTAAATTTTAACTAAAGATTATGAAGCAATTCTCTAAAAAGAATATGAGATGTCATAATTAGCTGAAGAAATTAGGAATTCAAAATAACTAGTTGAAACTTAAAAATAAGAATTAGAAAAAACCCATAGATAAATAATGACTCAAAGGGAATATTTATAAAGAGAGAAACTAGACTCAGATAAAGTAGATAAATACATTTAAAAAATTAAAGAACAAACACAAATATAAATTGAGGATAACATGTCATATATAATGAGAGAAAAAGAGAAATGTCTCATTCGTATGAATGATGCAGAAGAGCTAAAAGTTTTGTTACTTAATGAGAAAAACAGATGGTCTGAAGGTGTTAATGATTAATAGAAAAAGCTGTAAACTTTAGTAGAAGAAAAAAGAGAATAAGTGTTGGTAATGGAAGTAAGCATGAGATAATAAATTAAAGAAATAAGGGAGAGGTAAGAATTATAAGAAAGAAAAGAAAAGGAGTAAGAAGAGAAATATAAATTATAAAGGGAAGAAATTGAATAAGAAAGGCGTATACTTGAAAAAGAAAAAGAGGATGTCAAATGCTTGATTTTGGAATTAGAAGATAAGACTGGAGTAAAATCTGGAGCTAAAAATAAAAAGAAATATAAGAAAACCAATATGCCAAGATAAATGCCTAATTAATAGGAACCGAAGGAAAAACCTAATACTTTTGAATATATGCTGAATTCTCAGTAAACTCTAACTAATTGTTAAGACGACAATAAATATCCTCTAAATCAGCCATTATAATAATAAAATTTAAAGAAATCTGTAAATATACAGAACTTTAATATAGATGATGATGAATTATTACTATTAGATGTTCCTTAATATGCCTAAACCTCTCAAAGTAAAACACCTCAAATCAATAGAAAGAACAGTGGAATGCCTCCTAAGCCACCTAGTTCAACCTTATCTTAGTCTACTAATAGACTGTTCAGAAAAGATAGTAAGAGTTAACTAAGTAATAGTAAATATCAGTCAAATGATTTGAGTATTGATTAAGATCAGTAATTAGAGCAACTATTGATGAGCCAAACAAATGTAGACTTCAATAAAGGAGAAGATACTGATTTTTTCAATAATCATGGACACTTATAATTTGATTAGTATTTGGCATCTAGTTAAAATGATATTAGTTTACTAAATGATGATGATGAGATTAATTTCAATTGATTATCTTAATTTCCTTAAATCTACTCAAATAATATCTATATGGGGTTTTGGGGT
>LASS02010730.1:0-10966 GCA_001272975.2 Laurentiella sp. PUJRC_G5 | reverse complement strand
AACCCCAAAACCCCGTAAGTCTAAATCAAATAAATCAATTTAAATTGAAACTGTATAATTCAAATATGAAAGCTCCAATAAGATCAAATTATAAACTATAGTCTGCCTTTAATTAGTAAAGACTTAGTTAAAGTAGAGGTACTACTGGTGGTGGCGTTAATTACTCTGGTCACTCGGATTCAAGGAAATAAACTATATCCTCGATATAAGATGGAGACCGTGATTATCTAATGAGAAACAACTATAATTAAAATGAATAGGCATATACTAATTAGTTAAGCGGTAATAGACTTTTAAGCGGTGGTAGTGGTCCTCAGAATAGCTACAAATACTATGGAAATATGGATTAATAAAGGGATACTTAATATTCAGCATTGACATCAATAGGTGCTACAAATACCATTACATAACCATCAGTGGCAAATTAAAGAGATTTCAGATCTTCATCCCCATTAGATGGGTAATATGGTCAGTCTAGAAGATATAGAGAAAATGATCAAGAATATAAGTTATCTAGGGATTACGGAGTGTCCAGCACAGATAATCTAACCAATAATTACTTGATTAGTTAGAAATCGCAAAGTGGTTTTAATCGTGGATTTAAAGACACTGCCAGCAATTATTTGGTTTAATAAAGGGTAAAACTTTTGGAATCTAGTCCATCATAATCAAATTATTCGTAAAATTAGAAACAATCTTAAGTTACTCAAAGCTTATTATCCCCAAAAAGCTTTGTCGGAGATAAGCAAGAATATTCATTAAACCATTATATTTCTGAACCAGCAATTGCAAATCAAAATGAAAATTTAAATATAGACATGCAGGAGATTTTAATGAATCTACACAGTAAAATGAAGAGTTTAGAGAACAAATATATAGACTTAGCTAATTTTTATAAAATGGGAGCACTAAAACAAAAATAACAAAACTAACTAAATAACTTTTCAAATTAAAAATCACCTAATCGTCCCTTTAGTAATACAGCTGATAATTTTTACCCTAATAAACCATAATCTCCACTTAAATTCTAGAACTAGGCTGCTCTGGCTTAAGAAGAATTAGATACAGTTTAAGAAAAGAATATAATTAGTGATTTACTGAATGAAAAAACTGATCTAGATAGAGAGCTAGAGAATATAGTAAAATTATAAGGCAAGATTCATAATTCGGATAATAGTTATCAAAATCAATATAATAATAATAATGATTAAGGTTATAATTCTAGTAAATTTGCATCAAATCTATATAGTCCAAGTTAAGATGCAGTTAAGGAGTTATAAAACTAAGTCTAGTTGACTTTAGATAAGTTTGAGGATGAATTTATCCAGTACATTAATGAGAACTATAATTCTTTTACAGAAAATGATATATTAGGTTTATTTGCAAATTTAAAAAGAGAGATTATTTAGATTATTTAAGAGTTACTAAAAAATAAGATTAGCAAGAATATTAGTGAAAGATTATTGGTTTCACAAAATGAAAATTTTTAATCATAAAAAATTGATCAATATCGTATACAGCTATTGCATCAATATTAAAAGGATTAAAATGAGTTTGAGATTAATCAAGAATATTCTATACAATTAATAAAGAAAAATGTATTTGATTTGTAAAATAAACAAGATTTGGGTTTATTAGATCTCAAAAAATCTCAGTTACTTTTATAGAATTTAACTAAGAGTTCAAGTGATTTATGTGTAGCAACAAAAAGATAGAAAGAAATCGGATAGGGTAAGATATTCAATGGTTAATCAAATGTTATGAGTTCCCCAAGAAACCTAACACTTTAAACAGATGCATTAGCTAATGAAATTCAAACTTAGGTTAAAATTCTAGGAAGCACATTTTAGCATCTTAATTCAAAAATATTATCCAGTAGTAGTGAACTTAAGACTTTTGGTAATGTTTAAGAGGAATTATAATCTAATCTCAACACTCTGAAAAGAAATTACACTAAAATGATTGAGTAATTCGACATTTCCAACATAAATCAATTGAGTGAACGAAATTTAAAAAAAGACAGTAGCTAAAATCTTTCTTATAGATTAAACTAAAAAGAAATCGATGAATTAAAATATCTGAATGATACTCTATAATAAGAACTTAATTATGCCACAGAAAGAATTAAATAACTCTCATTGGAAAATCAAAACTTAATAAATGAAAGCTAAAAAAGAAAAGATAGAGATATGTCTCCTGGAAGTATCCAGCATATTAGAAATAATCAGTTCAAAATAGAGACCAGTATGATAAGTCAGGCATAAATGAATAATACTGATGGATTTTAACAAAACAGACATTAATAAGAGAGAATTAGAGATTAAAATTAAAGTTTAGAAAGATAAATTAAATCATTATCTAGATGTCTTAAGGAAAAAGATGATTAAATTGAAAGACTTGGAAAAGATCTTAATAACATGACTTAGTATTAGAATCTTAAAGTTATAAAATAATAAAATAATGAAAGATCTCAAGTATCAAATGTTTCCTTAGATTAACTTCATTTCTATTAATAATATGCTGATTAATAATCATAGAAATTGAGAACACTAATTAGATAAACTCAAAAATTCCTCTATTCGATGAAGAAATTGTAAAAAGCAGTACATAAAAAAGAACCAAATGTGTAAAGAGAAAAAACAGAGTTTGAAGAATCAAGAAAAGAATTAGAGATTATGCTAAGGTCTATGAAGAAGGAAGTGGATGAAAATTAAAACAAGGAAGCAATACAGAAAATTGATTTAAGACCAGGATCATTTATATAAACTGGTAAATTCAGCTAAGGTGCTGAAAGAACCTATTCAGCAGAAAGACCTGAATAGAAAGTTAATCTATTTAATCAAAACAATCATTTATCTGGGGGTTAATCTCAATATAAGAGATAAAATATTCACTAAGTAGGTAATATCTATGAATAAAACAGCATGATAACCTCAATAAACCCAGTAACAGATATGTCCTACTAAAGAGAAAAATCTCCTATTATGCTTAGATAAAAAGTATAGTAAAGACGTAATGAGTAAAGAGAAATGTTTAAATCTATTGAACCCTATGAAAGAAGAGTAAATAATTTGCTATTATCCTCTATATCACTGGAAAGATAATAAAGATCTCCAAGTGTAGGGGATCCACCACTACCTGGCGACAGATATGGAATCTCAATTAGTAGATTCCAATCACCATCATAAGCAAATCCATCTTTGCAGGCTCAAGCTTAGCATGATGTGGAAGTATTATCTCAATAAATAAAAGATTTAAAGCATGATAGAGAGTAATCTAATCTAAGGATAAAGAAATGCGAAAGAGACAAGGATTCCTATGCTATGTAGAAGCAATAATTAGAAAATGAGGTTGAAAGACAGAGAAGATTACTAGAACAAATGCGTTAAGATATAAAAGATTTATAGGATGAAAGAAAAGTACTGAGAGAAGAACTAGATCAATCATAGATGCAATTAATTGCAAGCAAAAATACCCTTCCTATTAGCTCAAATGGAAATACTATAGATGCAAATATATTGATTTAAACAGAATAAAAACTAAGATCAGTAGAAAAAGAGCTTAAGGACTAAATGGAAAAAAGTGAGAGGTTATTCGAGCAATTATAGTTAAATGATAGAATTAGTGCTGAATTTAAGAGAACTATAGGATTCTTAGAAGAAAGCGTAGAATCAGCTAAAAGGACTATAAATGATTAAAAAGAACATATTGCTTAAAAGGAGAAATAGATTGATGACTACAAGTCTAAATTACACTAATTCAAGAAATAAACATCAAGCTTGAAGGAATAAAAGAATATAGATAAAATTAATGAACAGTAACTAAATGAGCTAAAATCTTAATTAATGGTAAATTGCAAAATTTGATTTAGTTTTAGGAAGAAATAAATAGTTTAGAAATTTAAAATATTAGAAGATTTGAAGAGATTGAAAATCTTTTGCAAGGAAAAGAGCAAGAAATAGCAAAGCTTAAAAGATTGCTAGATAGAAAAATTAAAGAAAGAGAGATTTAAATGCTTAATATTTAGCAAGAGAAAAGTTTAAAGCCAACCTAAACAGAGGAATTCTAAAACCACATTAAAGGTATTATCCTATAAGATTTTAAGTATATTATTTAGATTTAGAAAACTTATTAAAGGAGTGTTAAGAGGATCTCGATAAACACAAAATGTAATTAGATTAAAGAGAAAAAGATATTGTTGCATTAAAATAAGAGAGTAAAACGTTCAAGTCTCAATTATTAGCATAGTAATAAAAGTATGACCAACTAGTACAGCAAAATAAAGATTAACTAGAAACTATTTAAGATGAACATTTATTGGAAATAGAGAGATTAAAAGAGAATAATTAAACCGAATTATAAAGACTTAAATAAGAAAATAAAAGTGAAATTAACAAATTACAAAATTAACATAAACAATAGCTTCAATAGTTAAATGATAAGCATTCTAAATATATAACAGAATAAAGTGAATAATATTAGAATGATTTAAATGAAGCACTTATTTAAAAAGAATAGCAAATCAAATAATAGAGGCAAACTGAATTAATAAATTTATAACAAACCTTGAAAGATAAGCATGATGCTGAGAAATAAAAAATGAAGGATAATTTCGAATAAAGACTACAATAAGAATTAGCTCTATTAACAGATTAATTAAAGAATGATGATTAAATAGATGTTTTATAATAAAAACATTTAGAGGAACGTTAATAATGGAATAATGAAAAAATAAAGCTAGAAAATGCTATAAAAGAAGAAACAGCTAAAGGGAAAAAAGCATTATCTTCAAAAGATTAAGAAATTCAAAAACTTAAAAATTAATTACTACAAGAGTTGGAAGATCTACAGTAACAATAAACAAATAATGAGGAACTACTTTAGAAAGCAATAGATTCAAAGGAAAATGTAATTAAGCAACTAAATGATAAAATAAGACAATTAAATCAAGATAATGAAATCAAAACCAGAGACAAAAATACTGAAATATAAAACCTCAACTCCTAATTGGAAGAAGTGATAGCTTAGAATTAAGAGTTAGAAGAATAGATTGATGAATTAAATTCTAATCTCGAATAATTGAACAATAAATATAACTAGTTAAGTATAACTAAAGATAAAGATATTAAAGGACTTAATAAGGATCTATAAAATTTGAAAGATTAACATTAATTAGATATTAAACAAAAGGACTAAATAATCGAAGATTTACAGCAGCAGATTCAAGATTTAGAAGAAAATATTAAACTAACATAAAGTTCACAAAGTAGCTAAGAAGAATAATTAAAGTAAAAAATAGAAACATTAAAACAATAACTAAAGTCAAAAGATTAATAAATAAATGATAGTTAAGCAAATGTCCAGATGCTAAATTCTTAAATGATGAAACTTCAGCAAGATATTTGTGATAAAGATGAAGAAATGATTTAAAAGGAAAATTAAATGAATCAAACATAAAATTAATTATAAAGAAAGATTGAAAAATTAGAGTAAGATTTATAGATGGTTAAATAGAATAAAAATCAGAGTGAAAGTCAAAAGTAAGATGAAATACTTAAGCTTTCTTAAAAAATTGATGAATAAGAAAATAATATTCATTAATAGGAAGAAGAAATAAGTTAAAATTAGAAAAAAATACAAGAGCTTACACGAGAAATAGATAATCTAAAGTCTTAATAAAATAAATAAGTAGCAAATCTTTAGGTGAAAATAGAAAAATTGGAACAAGAAAAATTATAGTTAAATCAAATAATTGAAGAAAAGACTATTTAGATTGATTAGATATAAAATGATAACTTAAAACATTTAAATGATAATGAAGAAGTAAAATAATAATTATCTAAGAAGCTAAGTCTTTTAGAAAAAGAACTAGATAAGTAAAAGAATATAGTTAACAATTAGTAGTATCAATATCAATAATTATAAGAATAATCTGAATTAGAGATTAATTAAAAGAATCAAATTATTGATTAAAAAACATAATAAGTAGATTAGCTTCAGTAAAACATTGCAGATCTTGAAAATGAATCAACTTTTGGCAAATCATTAAGGCAATCTCTTTAACAATAACTAGATAAGATATAAAAAGATCAGCATGAAACAGAGAAAAACAAACTCTAATCAGAATAGCAGATACTATCATAACTATAAACTAAAGATGATGATATTCTTTAAAAAAATTAAGAAATTGAAACTCTATAAAACTAAATAGAATCGTATGAAAAATAAATACAAGAATATGAATAATAAATTGAAGATTATCAATCAGCTAATAATTAGTTTGAGAAATAAAATTAAAAACTTTTAGATGAAGTTGAGCGAATTAATTTGAATCATTAAAATGAGTTATAGTCAATAAATAAGCTGAACTAGGAATAATTAAGTAAAAAGGATTAATAAAAATAGGAACTAATTGATGAAAAAGAGAAAATATAAGAATAATTGAAAGATTTACTTAATTAAACTACTTTTGAGAAATAATCTTTAGAAGGTAAATTATAATCTTAGCTGAATTAAACGATAAACTAACTTTAGCAAAAAGAGAGAGAAAATCATGATCTTTAAAACTAATTACAATAACTAGAAAATCAATTAAGGGATTATGAATAAAATGAATAAGAGTATCAATAAAAATTAAACTAACTTTAAGAAGAGTTATACTAAGTTCAAACCGAATTTTAAGAGAAAAGTGAGGAAGAAAGAGAAAAATATAATTAAACTCTAGAGAGCAATAGAAATATTATTTAAATGCTAAAAACAGAACTTTAGAAGGCCTTAGATCATTAGAAAAATCTTGAATAGTAAAAGAATGAAGGTAATGTTGAAAAGGAAAACTAACTCAATAATCAAATTCAGCAACTATAGACCTAAATTTAAAATCTCAGATTAGATTTTGATGATAAGATGATGGAGAAAAAGATGCATATTGATACTTTGGAATCAGAACTTAATGTGAAAAACGAATTAATTGAAGAATGCAATAAAGTTATGGAAGAATTTAATGATGAAAAGCATGAAATTAAAGCAAAGTTTAAACATCTTATACAAGTTATGGATTCAGTAGAGGAAGAATCTTCTTATAAAGAAGATGATGATGTCGATCTAGAAGAATGCTTTGAAAGATTTGAGAAGGAATTCCATAAAAATAAATAAAGGATTGAAAACAAATTAGAATCACTAGAACGGGATAATTCCATCTTAAGGTAAGAAGTGAAATAGAGCAAAGATGAAATCAATCAGATTTAATCAAAAATGGCAGAACTTCAAGGAGAATTAGCTAATGCAATCAACAAGTATGATTCAAATGATGTTGAAATGAGGAAGAAGCTTGAAAATGCTTCAAAAAAAGTTTAAAACTACAAGGATAAATTAATAGAAAAGTAAAAGTTCATTGGGGAACTAGAGGCAACTATGAAACAATTAATTGATATGCAGCAAAGGAATAATGAAAACGTAGAGTAAAGTAAAACTCAACAAAAAGAAAAGAATGATTTAATGAGCAAATTATAGACTGCTTAATCTGAAATATTTTAATTAAGGCAAGTCTAGCATGTTCAAGCTTAAAATTCAACAACTGATAAGTTTACTTTAGATAGAATTGACTAAATTGAATTATAAGTTATGTAATTAAGAAAGTAGATTTTTATGGCTAAAGATTAAGTTATTGATCAATTAACAGAGACATTTGCTAAGAGAATCAAAGATATACAGAATACATATAATTAAGATCATTTACTAAGAGCAAAGCTTTCAGAGATGAAGACAAATCAGTAAATTGAAACTCTAAATAACAATATTAAACTGATAAAATATATGACTTTTGGAGCTAAAAGACTATTAGTAGTTTAAGTTATCAGTAATAGTGAGTGTTACGTGATAGATGATTCTAAATTAAGTGAAGTAGCTTTAAGTTATTTGAAATAATACTTACCATCAGATGACAGAGAACTGGAAAATACTTATATCCATATAGACGAAAGTTAACAAAGATTACTAGATTAATTATAAGATAAACTAAATGAATTAAGAGAGCAAAGAAGTAAAATTTAGGTTGAATTAGAAGATATAAAGGCTAAGATTAATTAAGGCAAAGTAGAAGATAAAGAAAAAGATTTGTAAGCAATAAAACTGGAAGATTTAGTAAGTTCTCTATCCAAAGAAGTAGCTGAATTAAGAATAAAGTAAATGGAACATAAAATACTAGAAGTACATTTGAGATCAAGAACCATAGAGTTAAATGAGATAATAAAAGAGTTAACTTAGCATAAAGATGCTGATTCTGCAAATAGAAAGATGATTAAACTAATGGAGGATAATGAGTCACTTAGATAATAGTTAGTTTAACAATCCAAATACCTGAAAAAATCCCAAAATAAATAGTAAAATACCATAAATGATGAGGATGATTTGGTTGAAGAGGGAGAATTTTTCTAAGGAATAGAAGTAGCAGATAACATGAATAAATCATAGTAATAAGAGCAGGATGATGTCAATTTATTTGATCAATCCTCATTAATGGGAGTAATAGAGGGACTTAATGAATAAGAGAGAAATTTCAATAAATAATAGGATATGCATGTTAAGTAATTGGAATAATAACTAGAAGAACTCAAAGAAAAGAACAATTAATTACAAAGTGAACTTCAAAGAAGTTAACAGTAAAGTGTCAATCATGGCAATAATGAAAAGGGTATGTTTGAGAATATTAGGGGTACTTTAATTTAATTTTTGAAGAATTGCCCCATGACTGATAAGAATAATGAACTTATTCTTGAGATTATTTTTGACATGATGGAATTCACTGACTAATAGATCTAAGAAGTTCAAGATAAAAGAAAGAAAACAATTAGATCCGGTAGTATTAGTGCAAGTGGAACAGAAACTGAGGAAGAAATTAAGAAATAGGCTAAGAAGGGCATTTTCAATATGTTTAAGAAAAAAGAAGGTAGTATACCCCGAAAACCTGAGGAGTCAATTGTCAGCCCTATTAGACCAATCAGAAGAATGTGATTTTTAAGATTTTAACTAAGTATCTCAAATTAATTTACTTAAATATAATTATTTTTGGCAATTATTGTATAATTATGGAAGATTATGAAGAATAAGAATAAAAAACTTTGCTTTCCGGGCTCATCTTGGAAAAGAATGATAAATTTTTCAAGAGTAAAACTCATACATCTCGATAGTCTAGTACATGCTGTTTTGGAATAATGACCCCAAGACAAAAACGAAGAAGCGTTCTTTCAAGTGAATCATCAATAAAATAGACAGAAAAATATACCAGAATTTTCGATGAAGGGATGCCTAAATTTGTATAGAATATTCCTTGGCTTTAATCTTTAGTAGAGTAAGATTTCATTTACCGTAACTACTATAGTCACTCTAAAAAATTGATAACTCATTCAATCGATAAAATAATCTACTTTAAGGAAGATTTTTCTGAAAAAGCAGATAAAATTTATTATACTTAATCCCCAATGAGTTTAAAATTAAAGAGAGATGACAGCTTAAATAAAAATTCTTAGAAATCTGAAATGATTGACAACAACCTAAGTAATATTTAGTAAAGTCTCTATTAAGAGATTCAAAATTAAGTTTATAATAAAAACCATCCAGTATAGTAACTTAACACAATATTTCATAAATCCTTTACCAAAAATTATCATTAATTTGTAAATAAAAAACAGATTCCAGAGAATAATTAACTTTTGGAAAATATTATTAAAGAAACTGTTGATCTTTAAAGTCAATTCGTATTTTAAATGGCTGAAAAGATTTCAACTGAGCCTGATTTAAAGATTGAGGAAGATTTAAAGAGAAAGAAATAAATAACTTTAGCTTATTAAGCAATAGATGAAGTTTAGGCCTTTGTTTAAGTACTCCTGGTGATTTTAATCAAAATGTATATTGAATATGTAACGCCAATAGATATGCAAGCACTTAATTAAGATTTGCAGAAAATGGTAATCGATCTAATGATAAATGGCGATGTGTATAGTATTTTACTATTTCTTATGAGAATAGATAATTTTGATGCAGATAAAGATATGAGAACTAAATATTAAATGCTTAAAGGTGTAAAGACAACTGATTTTGGAATAGATAAATATTTATGCCTGAATGATCCCATTGTATTAGTAGAGGAATTTTCAAGATTATCTGGTATTGAAATATAAACCGATAGAGATTTGATAGCAAATCCCACCCTTCAAAATTTCGAGATTGAAGATATTCCAAATGTAGAATTCAAAGAGTACTTTTAAAGTAATATTTCATACATAAAAAATTTGCCAAATCAACTGCAGAAAATTTTATTTGAAAAATCAAAGATAAAACCTTTTAAAAAATCTGTTCAGATGTTTCGATAAATCATGTAAAATTCTTGCTCTCCATTGCAAAAAATGTTTTAATTACAAGAACTTTTACTTTGGTAAATACCTAATGAAGTAAGAGAATACTGGAAAGATTCAATTAAAAATGAATCTAAATTAGTAATAAACCGTGATGAATATACCTCAATAATGCTATTTGTTATTGTTAAAGCTTAAATACCAGATCTAATAACATAATTAAAGTTTATAAGAGAATTTACTAGTGAAGACATTTAAAATTCTGAGAAAAATTATTAATTAAGTGATACTTTTATCAAAATTTCTAGTCCCATTAACTGGATAAGCTCCTTAGATGCATCTAAATTAGAAGACAAATCATATCTTTTAAAAGCTATTGTAGAAATAAAGGAAGAAGAAACAATTAGATATGATAGGATTAGGTTTAAGGAAGGAAATGACAGATACGATCCATTTTCTGTTGATGGAGGAAGTTTAGTTGATCTTAATTCATACATCGATAGATATTCTATAATAGATAGGAAAGAATTCTGATTAAATCATCGTAAGAATTTATTATATGTTATTAAGAGTAAGTGATTTATGCTAATTGTGACTCTTGGGGTTTTGGGGTTTTG
>LASS02010726.1:0-10157 GCA_001272975.2 Laurentiella sp. PUJRC_G5 | reverse complement strand
ACCCCAAAACCCCATAAACTAGAAGTAGAGAAATTACAGAAAATATAAAGAGAATTATAAAAATGAAATCCAAAGTTAAATACTTTTCTTTGCTAGCAACTCTATTAAGTATCACTTTAACCTTATCAGCATCATAACCTTAGTCTTGTCCAATGCTATACTGTGATGATTATCTAGGAAAAGATGTATGTTTTTTACATTCAGCTACAAACCCTGTTACATATTTAAGGTTTACAGCTTGTTAAGATTCACAAAAGGTTTGCTATCTAGGTGACAATTACGCTTGGCTTGATGCTAAAAAGTAGTTTTATTCTTCTGGTACTCAAACTTCTAACTCATAGGTATACAATAAAAACACTTAAGGGAAATGTATGAATCCAAATGATTTTAGAAGAGATCTTTTACCTGGAAGAAATTGTTCATATGACACTTAATGCCTTAGTGGATAGTGTAACAGTGCTGGGGTCTGCGCTGGTAAAGCAATAAATGAACCTTGTTCTGACAATTCTGAGTGCGAAATCAATTTAGCTTGTATTTCATCAACCAAGAATTTCCCATGGCAAACTATATGTAAAAAGTTTCTTTATGAAGGAGACTAATGCTTAAATGATTATCAGTGTGGATATAATATGGTCTGTTCATCTCCTAATGCAACAGCTGCTTTCAATGATATCAATATATGCATGAAGAAATATGATTTAAGTGATGGCAGTTATACTGGATTTGCAATGTAAGAAAATGATGTTTATATAGACTCATTGAAAAACGGAATGAAGTGTAGATCTGGTATATGTAGACAAACTGGGGCAACTGAATGTTAATGCGTGAGTATAGTGAATGTTACATCTGATTATGGACTTCAAAGTGATAGTACTTATTACAAGTGCTCTGCTATGAGTTAATATAATTATTGCTAGTACTATTACGTTCAAGATGATGATGGGGATGGAATATAAAATTTAGGATATTTAAGTATGAATTGCTAATGTTCTCTTGATGGAAGTATTGGGTATTGTCCCATGCCTGGCTAGACTTAACTAATTAGCTATATGAATGTGATGAAGCTAATAGATAACTTTGCTTCTGGGTGTCATACAATTGATAGATATAATTTAGACGCATAAATGGAATGTGGAATAGGAAGATAATATGTTAATATTAATGACTTCTATTCATCATTAGAGACTAAATTCAAATTTGAGTATTGGCCTTTTGCCTAATATTAAAGTGCCAGATCAATGATTCATCCATGCTTAAATAAAGGCCATCCTGAGAGTCCTACTAATATTATACGATAAACAAACATTTTAAGGAGTCTGTATGGTTCAACTACTTATTGATAACTTTTTAATGTTTATTTGAAGATTTATTTGTTTTTGAATTTTTATGAAATTAAGATTAAGTCAAGTTAATTAAAACTTTAAATCATATATCATTTTTTTAATTTATACCCTTCATTTCTTTTTCTGTGAACTCAAAATCTTAGCAATTCTTTCCATCTCTTTAGCATCATATAAGTCATCTTCATCTTCGTCAACATCAAAAATAGATTTTTTCTTTTTTTCTGGGACAGATTGAATATCTGAACCAGACAAAGATCTCAAATCATCTTCATCTACTTTATTTTCTATTATCTCTGATAGTGATTTATTCTAAGCGTATTAGTTTAAATTCATTTTTTCAAAGACATTAGTCATTTATATTGGCGGGATTTAAGTGATAGTTTATTGATTTCTGTGTTTTTATGGTGAAAATGATTGTTTCAGGGGATCTTCATCGTAGAAATAATTAAAGTCATTGTCTTTTTAAGGAATCTCATTTATTTTCTACTGATCATCAAAGTTTCTGGATGATGAGGATATATTTTGTTGAAAAATGTTATCACTGTTATGTTTTAACTCTTCATCTCTATCAAATTCACTACCCTCTTATTCTAATTCTTATACTATATTCTATAGACCTACATTGTATTTTGAAACTGGATAATTTTATTCTTTCAGAGTTTAAGTAACTTTTGCAAATTCTTAAATCATTTATTAGCTTTTATTATATCCTCTTGTGACTCTTAAGTCACTATCATCATTGTATATTTGAGGTTATTCAATTCTCTACTATAGATTTTCTCTAACCTATCTCTCAAATCTTGGTTACTGTTACTGTTGTTATTGCTGTTTTTATTCATTATCATCTAATTTTCCTCTTTTCAATGAATTGAGTAGCTTATCCAATTCAGACATATTTTAAGTATGCTTAAGTTTAAGATCTTCATCATGATGAGTATTCAAATCTAAAGCAATTTGATTGAATGAATATTAGAGTTTCTGTTAAGTTTAGCTTAAAGGTTAATAATTATTTTAGGTAGCAAACACATTAAAGTGTGTTTCTCTAGCAAAACTTAATGTCATCTAATTTTGATGATGGATTTAATTTTAAGGCTTTTCTTTTATTGGTGAATTTTCTTTCACAATTGTTCTTTATTATGGATTTAAATATACTAATTATTTGATATTTGTATTGGTACTAACTGATAGTTTTATTTGTCCTAATGATTCCATGCTTAACTTATGTGGGTCAGTTAAAGGAACAGAGTGGCCATCTTGGAAACGATCTTTACTTAAAATATGGAAAAATCCGCTCATTTGATAAGTGCCATCAACAAATATCATCTGAGATAAATCTAAATATGCTACACCAATTAATTGTTTTGAAATAGTATCTTTGTGCATTAATTATTGATGATAAACTTCAAATTCCAATGGAGTATCAATAATCTATTTGATATTTTCACTGCTAAGCGGGAATTTAATTTATTATCCAACTAAATGCCATGCAGGATAAGAGCTTTTTTGAACTACCTAGGTTTATATCTTTTCTGGAGTGCAATTTTAGAAAGGCAATTTCAACAAAACATTGCTATTAGGTGGTTCAAGTTCATTAAACGGATTCTTAAGTCTCATTGCACTTTCAATATCAATCTTCAATATTACTTCATCATCTCCTATCCTCATTGAATCATTCATCTAACTTTCATTTGTAGTATTTCTATCATTCATTTTAATATCAAAGTAATAGGCAATCTTTCTTAACAGTACAACATAGTCTATGTGATTCTTAAATGAATGCGAGAATATGTTAACATCTAATGTTTACAATTGTTATTAACCATCAGTTTCTCTAAGATTCTAGATAAAATCAACCACTATCTTTTCTTTGATCTTTAATTCATGTTCTAATAAGGATCTAAAGATAGTTAAAGGAATAAAACCATTTTAATGATTATCCATTGAAGCAAATTCCTTACTGAATTTCTCAACTATTCCAAAAGAGTCAAATTTCTTCATTAATCTGAAAAATGGCGGTAGAACACCAAATAGAGGTGAGTAGTAAACTTTCTCAGAGTTCTTGTATTCTAAATTATCAATAAGAACTTTTAGTAATGATTAGTAAGGATCCTATAAATCTTTTTGTACAAGTCCTATTAGGTCTTCGTAATCAGCGAATCCTTTTTGTTGTGGATCCAAGGAAGTCTATATTTAAGTTTCTATACTCTAGAGATTATGGAAAAGGACTTCTGAATCAGCTAATTAAGTATCATATTCTAAAAGCAAATTATTAGAAAAAGAGTAATTACCTTTTTTGATAAGGAATAGTTTGCATCCAAGTCTGTCAGGGGTAACTTGTTCCTTTTCAAAATCAAACAAAGAGAAGTATCCTTCATAAGCTTAAAATACACCTTATCCATTTTAGTCCTTTATTCTTTTATTTCTGATTTTACTTAATTCATTCAATTCGATAAAGAAAGATCCTAATAATAAGTCTTATTCTGGTTACTGATATCTATTTGTGTTTTCTTTTTTAAACCATAGCTATATTTCTAAAGGCTTGGAGAAAAGTTCCTCAATTTCTTGGAGTTTAAGGAAATCTAATTCTAGTAACACAGTCTTCTTTATCTCAAACACATTGAGTTTTAAAGATTTGAGGAATTGTGAATCTTTTTATGCTTAATTTGAAAGGAATTTTGTTTAATAATTCTATCCATTTGCTTTGAATTTCAAATACATATAGCTCTATTGATTCATTTATTAGGCAAGTTGAGATTATTAAATGAGTTAATCTCTATTTTTAAAGATCAATTCTACAAAATTTAAGCCAAGAATCATTTAATGATCGCCTTGTAATACATTGCCCATGGATCTAGCGAATGTTTAATTGATTTTAGTTGACTTATCCATCATAGTGGTCTTAAAATTATCTTAACCTTTTGCTATAATATTATTATATTTAGTAGATGTTTCTTAAGAATATAAAGGCCTTTGTTATGAATGATGATTTAAAGATATTCTCAATTTTAATGTTCCCATTTATTGCTTATATTCGTCAAAAATGACAAACTAATCATCTATTCCACAATTGCTAGCAAGGAGATTTCTTAGTGGAACAGTCACGTAACCAATTACTATATAATCATTTTATTCATAAATGTTTTTGTCATCTAAGTCATCTGTCAACTCTGATCTGTTTGAATCTAATTATTCTTATCTCAAGGTTGTCTTATTAAGAGTATATAAACTATTTTAGTTGTTTTTGCTATTTATGATGTAATGTCTAATTTCAAATTTAGCTTTCTTATTATTCAAGTAATCAAAGAGCTTTGTATCCATTTAAACATTCATATCGAATTATTCATTAAATATTGGGTTTAGAGTGTTATATAGTAATCTAGAAGTATGCTTGCTATTTGGGAATTTTCTTGAGAGTTCATTATCTTCGCCAAAAATAGAAGCTATAACAGCTAAATTGAGACCTTATCTATATATTTGTGTTAAGATTCTTCTTCTATCAAGTTAATCTTTTGATTAGTTGATAATGCTTTTCTTGCTAGTAGCAGTTATATTGGTAAGTTTTGAACTCTTTTAATTTTATTCATTCATTGTGTTTTGTTGAATTTTTGCGAAATGTTCTATATTTTCAATAGATTCTTTCAGATTATGAAGACTTTCAATCTATACACTGATAATACCGTTAAGTGGTATTTTTCTCTTTACATATGTCTCTTTATGCAAAAAGCAAGATTAGGTATTATCTTCTTAGTCTTAATTAAGTTCTTCACCAACATTATTAGGATCAACTTGGATGTATTACTTTTCAGTTTTATAATTAATTTCTAAGAGCATTTTACCTATTATGCAGTTCTCTCTTTGACTAAAGGTAGTACCATAAATAAAAAGTATTCTCGAGAGTGTTTATTTATTATCTGGTTGATTCTAATTTGTTTGGTAAAGCTCAATTTAATCAATCAGATCTTCAATAGGTAGTTATGCATTACCAACAACATATTCTTTATTACCCTCATAGATGGCAAGTGTAATATTAAAAAGTTGATCAGTACTACTTGTCAGGTTTTTAAGATGATTTTGAATTAAATCTTCCTTATTAATAATGTAATTATGGACAGTATTAATTGATACTTTGTAATCAAATTGATTATTTTAAGATAGGCTTTCTGTGTCTAATTAAATGTAGTCTGATTAAAATACTTGATCATCATCAAGTGGGAAAGTATATTTAACAGCAGCATTTTAGATATATTAACTTCCATTTTTCTTTCCTTTCATAGTTGATCTATCATAAATATTAGTTTAGGAAGCTAGTTCATTTCTTGATATATCTTTTATAAGTTTGTCTAGAATAGGAATGTTTTTAAGTTCTTTTACTTTGATCTCAAAGATATGTTTAACTTTTTTATATGGAGTTGTTTATTTTTATAAGGACGAGTTTGAATCTATATCAGATTATTTATTTACAAATGTCATCTCCTTTTGCTCCCTTCTCTTATCCTTTTTAATTACAACTTCAGATTCTTCACTTTCTGATCCTAATTCACTTTTATTTGAATAGATACCTTCAGATTCACCAGTTTTCTTCTGTTTTTAATTAAGATCTTAAGCTAAAGCAAATACTGATTCAGTTGATGCTTTTATCATAAATTATTGTTCAAATAGCTCTTAAGCTTTTCTCTCTTGAATTTACTTTATTTTAGCTTCGTAGTCTTCTTAGGTAATATATTTGTAGAAATAAGCGAATAAAATTTGATGGTATCTACTAGGTTCATTGTATAACTTTCCATATTAAATGTTCAAATGTTCAAAGAAAGTGAATACCTCCCAGAGACTTATAACTGTTCCTTATCTTTGTAGCTTGAATTAGAATAGCTTAGCATTTATTCTTTCAGTCAATAGAATATCATCTGGTATTTCTTCTATTATACCGCTTTTACCCTAAGCCTTATGAGCTTCAATTTTAAACTCAGTTTCTAACTGATTCAAATAATCTGGATTAATTAATATCTACTCCTTGATAAAATTATTGATTCTACTAGTAAGTATGTTAGTGCTCACTTTAAGGAAATTAAGTTTAGAAATGGATTATCTTCTTAAATACTCGCAAAGGCTAGGAATATAAATCTGGTCATTTCTATCTAAATCAAAATAACTTGCTAATTGATCATAACAATTGTCTCTCAAAAGAATGCCATTACTATCCATTAAGTCTTTTAGCTCTGATGTTGGAATCTTAGACTCAGTAGCTTTTTCCTCTATACTTCTTATAAATTCTTCTTAAGATTCAAAGTCTACAATTTTCTTGTCTAAATTTCTTTTAAAAAGCTAGAATAACTCAATAATTGGTTCTTAGAATGAATCATAATATCCCACATATTATTTATAACTAAATTAGAGTTCATCGATATCAATATTATTCGATTCATTTTTTGTAATATTTAGCATTAATGTCTAAATATTTGTAATTTCTGTTCTTGTTAAGGTAAATTCCTCTTTATTCAATAAACTATACAAGAAATCATCTTTCTTAACAGAACCATCAAAATTTTTCAAATTATCCTTAAAAAGATCTTCACCATTAATCTCTTTTATCTCAAGTGCTCTTGCCTCCTCAAAGAATTTTCTTAAGCAGTTTAATTGTGTAATTTTTCTCATATCAACATCTCTACCACCTAATGACATATTCATACTTGTTCTTAGATAATTTCCCAAGTTTTTAATTAACTGATTATCATTTGTTGGACTTAATCTATTTTATATTAATGAGTTAAATCCAGAAATAATTTAATCTTACATTGCAGTCTTATCTATTAGTAATGATTTATCTGGTGTAACACTTCTTTCAGGTTCAGGAATAACTTCCTTATCTTTTTATTGTTATATTTCAAATTCAAATCTAAGTCTTTGCTCCTCCTATTATTTTTGTTTCATCATATCAATCATCTAAGTTTTGAAAGTCATTTCCATCAATTACTTATCTGAATCTTATTCCTTTTAAATCTATCTGTTAATTTATACTGTAGTGCCTAAAGCTAAGGTTACTTAAAGTTCTCCAATATTGAGACCTAATCTTGGAGAATATATAGGTAAATAGCCATCTGAGATCATCATTGGGTATAAGCAATGCTGATCAGCCAAAAAGTTTAATGAAAAAATTTGTTCATCTGTGGTTTTCATTGAATAGCAAAAACTAGCAAGAGGAATTTTGACAAGACCAATGAATTCTTCTTAAGCTGGACTTTTAGAATCCCAAACTTCCAAAATAAAAGTAAAATTCTGTAACTTCATTACAGTATCTGGATTCATAATTATTGGGAACTATGATCTATAAGAGAATATTGGTTGATTATCTGCCCATACTACATTAGTCTTTAATTTTTCTAATGCAGGAAAAGCTTTGTATTAAACAAAAAGATTTCTCTTTGGTCCATTAGCTTACAGTTTTAGTATTTAATCAAGCTGTCTATCTGGATCTGAAGCTTTTATTTCTTCTCTATCACTTTATCCACCTAGTCTTAAGTTAAAACTTTCTTCATGCATCACTTTATTTAATGTGCCATCAGGATTCAAGCATAAATTTCTGATATTCTTGATATTCAAATACAGCTAGGCAAATACTGTTTCTTGTTATTAAGAAAACTTTAAGTATTTCTACATTTCAGCCTATCTCTCAGCTTCTTCTTTTGCCTTTTATTCTTGCATTTATTATAGTTTAATATGATAATCTCTAGCAAGTTCTTATTCAGTATCACCTCTTTGCAATGATATTTCTAAAGTTATATGTCCAACTTGTTTTTAATAAGTTTAAGCTGATTTCAGCTCTTCTACTACTTTCTTTCTAGGTGGTTCTTATTTGCCAGTTTGATTCTTTCCCGCAGGTTTCTTAGGATCTACCTTACCCTTTTAATTAGGTTTAATTTAGGGAACTTCATCTATTACTATAGTCTATTCTAAAGGAATGTTAGCCTCAAATTTGTAATTCTTTGACATTAATAATTTTATCAAAGATACACTTCCATGGACATTCTTTCCATCAATACTAACAAATAGCTTTGCATTAACTAATTGATTGAAAGTCTCTTCATCAATCT
Organism: Laurentiella sp. PUJRC_G5; assembly: GCA_001272975.2. NCBI lineage: Eukaryota > Ciliophora > Spirotrichea > Sporadotrichida > Oxytrichidae > Laurentiella > Laurentiella sp. PUJRC_G5. The sequence goes on along the minus strand of LASS02010726.1, from coordinate 1,726 downwards.
TGAAATTGTACAGAGATAGATTGTTAAATACAAACTCATTAAAAGATACAATATCATAGTTGCTAAGCTTAATGATCTAATTAGATAGCTTTTTCTAATAAATATCTGGTAATGGAACACTCACAGTAATGCTAAAAGTCTCATCTATAAGACTATGAAGAAGACCCTCATCTTCAATTCTTAAATTATTAATCTTAATCTTTATGAACCGCATATCTCTGATGTGCTGAGTCTCTTACCTTTCAAAGGTACCACCTCCTTATATTTAATTTCTTTAATCATCTTAAGATTGCTTGGTCTTTAGTTCTTAGCTCTCTCTAAGATTATAACCCTCAATTTCAACTGCATAAATGTTGTCAAGTTCATCATCATCTATCAATGGTTTCTTTTACTCTTCTTTAAGGAAAGGCGGGATGTATCTTTTGGGAACTTCATGAACACCATGGAGACTTTACCAGGCGGTATCTGAATCTAGCGCTTAGTTCATTTATTAACGAAGTTTTTCTCCTCTTGCAAAGATACTTTCGAATTATGCTTAATTAGTAAAAGTATCTTCATTTTCATCAATGTTTATTAGATTTCTTTAGTTTTCTTTACCAGTTCTTACTTTATCATTAGGTCTATTAGATCTTTCACGAGTTGGCTTCTCATCTATTTCAAAATCAAAATCTTGCCTCTTATATGTATTATCACTCTTCTATCCCTAATATGAAGACGGTATCCTATCATCTCTAAACGCATTTTCAATGACCTTTTTGTTTCTTTCCTATGTTGTCATTTGTTAAGCCAACTTCTCATTTTCTTCGAAGGAGTCATTTAGATCTATATTTTGTCTAGTGTTTTTCTTCATTTCTATATAATTTAAATTTAAATTTAATTGATTTAAGCGGCTTAAGTTTTATTTTGATAAATCCTATAAAGAACTTACTATTATCAACGCCTTAATTTGCATAGGAACTAACTATTGAAATGTTAAATAAACCTATTTTAACAATTTGATTGCCTGTTAAAGTTATTGGGAATTGACTATATTTTGATTAGTTTATTGAAAATGATATCTTACCCTCTAAGCTCTAATAAAGGTTAATCATCATTTTCCTTTTTAGCTCTAAAAAAATAATCGATTAATTGTTCTAACCTTTTGATATATAATTTGAGCATTATTTTTGAGGTACCTATAGTCTGATTTTTAACTGTATCGAAAAAATCAATGATTAACACTCCCATATCATCAAGATACTTTTCAAAAGTTTTTTCTGGGCATTTAATATCATATTTAAATTTATTGGTCATAGTTTCTCCTTTTTTCTATCCATTTGCCATTCTATTTCATCATTAGTACATGTTATTAATACTTACTTTAAATAGATTCCTTTAGTTCTATCACCCCAAAATTTGATGTTAGCAAATAGATTATTGGCAGCTTTACCAGTAGTTGAAGCTCCTTCATCTAAATAATTCAAGCCATCATATGTTAACCATTCCAAGTTTTACATCTCTACAAACAAATAACCAAATGTAGGCCCTTCTACTTCAGGTGGTAGCATGTTTAAGGATTATTTATTTAAAACTTCATATGATTTGGTTTACTACTTCTGGGATTAATTTTTGCCAAAAGTCTAATTTGAAGGATCTATGGTAGTTGTCATTAAAATATTTAGAAATTTCAATTCAAATATTTATTTTTATTTTATATAAAAATGGTCTCTATGGGGTTTTGGGGTTT
>LASS02010724.1:0-10438 GCA_001272975.2 Laurentiella sp. PUJRC_G5 | reverse complement strand
AACCCCAAAACCCCTAAAGTAAATAAGGGTGTAAAAAGTCAAAATAAATAATTAGAAAATAAATGAAAGATAATAAGAAGCATAAAAACTTATAGGCATTAGCCCTTTTAGTTATTACTTTAGTATATTGCCAAATAAGTAGCATTTCAGCTAGCTCTTGTAATATTTTACCAAGAAGTTGATTTTATAAATAGGTTAGAAAAATGAAGTATTATTTGATACAGTGTCAATAACTCCAGGATCTTCAGATTCAACTACTTGCTATGGTATTCTCTTATTTAAATTTAACTTTGTTACGAATAGCATGTAGAGCTTTTTTGCCTGGATGTAGAGCTTGCTCAACAAGTACTGCTAATTCTCAAAGTAAATCAACAACCACGGTATTCACTTGTGATGAATGCGAGGAGGGTCTTTATAAATATTAACTCAACAAAACATATACTATAACAGGAGGCCCTGGTGGTGGAGGTGGTACAACTGTTGCTTATTAAGTTAATATATGTGTACCAGATTGCTCCTTAGTCAATATGCAATTGGTTAACAATCCTGTTACCTAAAAATGCGATTTTCTCGGACATTATTGTAAATATGGTGATTTTTATTAAGGATGCAAGAAATGCTCTCTTGAAAATCGTAATATTTAAAGTTTAATCTATAAATAGAATACTATATTTAAGGGAATACAGGATTTATAACTACATTAAACTCATCATCAGTTAATAGCAATACTTATTTAAGTGGCAATAACTTCTAATTTTGTACCTAATGTTAAAACACAGAAGTATCTTTATCAGGAACTCAATACGATTACTTTTAAAAATGCTGTACTTTGAGATCAATATTTTAAATACCTTTTAGCTTATTCTTCAACTTGTGGGGCTTCAGTGTCAACAATTATGAAAAACTATTGCTAGAAATGTGCTCTAATACCAGGATATACCAGTAACTATACATGCTCAACTTGTTGGTCATAGTATTCCCTTAATGGAAATTCTACTGTGTTGTCTACGTCTAATTCTAGTGGAAAAAGTTCTTCAACCAGTTGTAAACTTACTAAAGATTTTTTATTTGCAATTAGGTACATCATCTACATCTACATCTACATGCAGCAGTCAAGTTAGTAATTGTCAAGAATGCAGTTCATCTGACAGTTCATAATGTAATAAAAACATTTTACTTATCTTTAGGTATTTATTGCAATTAAGGATATGTTTTGATTAATGGGGCATGCTCCCTAATATGTCCCGACCAGTCATACCCAAGCTTATCTATCAGTTCTACCACTCTATCCCCTACTGCAGCAGTCTGTTCAGCTTGTGATTCATCTTGCTTTAAATGTATTGATTCAGACTCTAATAGTTGCTTGAGTTGTGTTAATGGGAAATACCTTAAAATCACAAATACAGCAACTTAAAGTGGTTAATGTCTAAGTAAAACAGTATCAACTGCTACATAAACCCTTTATGTAAAAAGCACTCGTTCGGTAACAGATAGCATAGTCATTAGTTCTGCTCCCTTAGATAATACTTTCGATAATTTGCCTGAAGCTATAAATAGAGCCTATGAAATAGCTGCTCCTTACACTGGAATGACAGTAACTATCTAATTAAATGATGCTACTTATGCAATACTCAAAAAAGATTTATAGAAAGTCTACTATAATTAGAATTACAAAGATTTCATCAATCCTGAATTTAATCTGATAATCACGTAATTTCAAATCTATTTAACTTCCTTATAAATAGATCTACTTCAGCCACTAAGCCAGTAATTTACAATAAGGTTGGAGCAGCTTTCTCTATTTAAGTGCCTTTAAGTTTGGAATTTAGCAATCTTATCTTTGATTCAGTAGACTCTGTGATAGCATGTAAATTATTAAAATATCCTTTAATTAAAATTAGATACATCAACTTCTACATGCCTTAATTCTGCTACAGCTTGCTGCTCATATACATCGACGTCCAGGTCTATCACATGTTCAGATACATAAAACATTAACTATTTCAAGTATTACTAAAATTATGCGTAATCCATCTTAATAGGAATTAAACTTGTCCATTAAGAGCATATAATGGTTTATTCAAAATGAAAAATCACTATAAATCTAGTTTAACCAAACAAACCATTACTATCAAGGTAATTATAACTTATTTATTTACTCACTATCATTAGAACTCTGAATTTAGGAATATGTTTTATGAGTTGGAAACCTTGATAAAAACACCAGCTTATATGCCTTTTAAAATCTTTATTTAAAGCACTACTTTTAATTCTTTTAGTACATGTGGATCAATCTACTCAAACGACTATAATAATAGCTATAGTTTAATAAGTGAAATCTCAAGTCTATACCCTTCAATTGATTATTATCATACATTGAATAAAGAAATAAAGATGGCTTATGAAACAATATATTATAATAGAACATATTCGGGAACAGATATTTAGGAAGTAATATTTGTGAGTAATACATTTACGAATATGCATGCTTTAAAATAAACATAGAGTAATATAAATCAAGTGCCATAAATTAGCAGATATCATGGAATAATTATTTAACTTAGAAAGTTTAGTGGAAGCTTATATATGTATTCGAACAAGTTCAAATCAATAATCTAGCCATTTTCATCTTGCTATATAAATGAGACAATATCAGATAAAACTGAATATGATAAAAACAATCCCAATTAATATATACTTCTGATGCCAACAAACTATTTGTAGTTTCAACAGCTTATTAATTTCGTTGGGTTTTAAAGCGGTCAAATTTACTTGAAAAGCAACACATTCGATTCTATTTCTATTTCTAATTCTTTGATTAGAATTCAAGGAGCTCTTTAATAATTAACTTAATATTTGATTATGGAAAGTAATACCTTCACAAATATCTTGGGAATGTCAGATGCAACAATCTTACACTTTGAAAAAAGATATTAATTTAAGGATACATCTACTACAGATGACATATTATCATGTGGTGGAGGGTCATACATTTATGGTAACACTTTCAAGAATATTACTGGTTGTTAAATGGTTGACACTGGGTTGATGTTTTTTGGTTGTAGAGATCCTTCTAAAGATAATAATGCAGAATTAACATATGAATCAATTTATGATAAATTTGGAACAGATTAAAGCTCTTTGAATACTCATTTCTTAGATAAGATAACTGAACTTTAGACTAATTCAGAAAATACTGCACTTTCAAACAAAGCGATAAACGTGTTTAATACAAATACATTAGCCACAGATACGACATACACAATCAATAAATATAAATAGGTCCTCAAATAAAATACCTATGAAAATTGCACCTTAGGGGTTACTAATTAAGATTAATCAAGTACTAATTACTATATGGGAAACTTAATCAACTTTATTAATATCATGGCTGCATAAATTGATTCAGAAAATTTCACTAATATTGGTGCTTTTACATAAGAGTAATTCGATATAGCAGCTTCATATCTAAGTATTTCTGGTTATGATGAGGAAAAAGAATTATTAGCAGATACTGACAACAAATATGGCTTCTACTCTGGTTAACTTGGATGTTGCCTTATAAATGTAGACCAAATGATTTCATTTACACTTAAAAATTCTACTTTCACTAATATTTGGAATATTGATAGAATAAATACTTTTACCAGTAATTATTAAGCTTTAATTGCTTATTTCAAAAATTATAATGGCACCTTGAATATTGGTGATACTTCTGGTAGTACATATAATATGTTTTAAAATATTGTTGGTATGTTTAATACACACACTATAAGTGCTTATGGCTGGAATGCAAGCCAAGAAAACCAACGTTATAAGAGATAATATTCATTCGGGTATAGTTCAACTCTATTTTATGTTAAAGGAAATGAAATAACTACTCTTAATATGAGGAATTTAGAATTTCAAAACAATTATGCTTATTTTGATTCCGAAATTACTTCAGTATTAGCATCAATAATTGAAGTTGAACCTAAAAAACCAGATGTTAAGAATACTTTCACAGCTGAAAATATTTATGTTGATTCTAATTATGGGGATAATGGACAGTATTACATTACTGTCGAAGCTTACTATATAACATTTAATAATGTTACTTTCTCAAATAATGGCTAATGGTTTTAATTTCTTTCTTCAACTTATTCTACAACATACAATGGATAAGTAACTCCTATGATTTACTTAGAGATAATACCTTCAGATACCTCATATATCAATATTAAGAATTCATATTTTACAAGCAATTAAGCAAACGCAAATCCATTATTCAACCTAGAATCTCTTTCTAAATCAACCTATTACAAAACTACTAATATGATTAACTTCTATAGTTGTACTTTCACTTCAAATACAGGTACCACATCAGTAATAGCATAAAACGCATATGTCGCATTAACATTTAGAGTATTGTTTTAATCATGTACATTCACATCTAATTATGCCTAATGTAATTTAAAAAAGTGTTTTTACCTTTTTATATAGATGGACTAGTGAAAAGTGATTAATCAATTTATTATTTGGATTTTTATGACTGTACATTCGATTCTAATACTGGTAAATACGCATAAGTATTCTATCTAGCTAATTAAGTGATAGAAAACTTCTATGTAAGATCAAGTACTCTTTCATAGACATATTATGATTATGATACTATATAAGAATATATTCTTAGCGATCCAGCTTCCTATTTTCTAACTACACAAGCTTCAATAATTGTCACATCTGCTTAATCAAATATTTTTATTAGTAGTTGTATAATATACGATATTCATTTGGCTTATAATGGTGGATTTTTACTGCTTGATACAGGTTCTTCTGCCTAAATTACAAGTACAAAGTTTTCAGGTAATTATTGATATTATTTATTTTAAATTAGACATTAGCTCTTACTATGCTGGAGTAATCTTAGTGAAAAACAGTAATTTAACTATGGTATCTAATGTATTTGATTCATGCTAAGCATATTCAGTTGGCGTTATTTAAGCCTAGGATAGTTCAAATGTTTACATTAATTCATCTACATTTTTAGATAATTTTGCCACAGAAATGAGTGTATTTAAAATATCTGCATCTTCAAACCTCTATGCCTATGATTGCTCAATTTATAACAATTATGTTTATAGTCAAAACTCTGTTGGATAATTTATATAATCAAAAGACTCTTATATAAAAAATACAGTAATAAAAACCAATTATGTTGGATCAAAAGGATCTTCAAATACTCTTTAAGTAATCTCATCGACAGTCCTTTTCGAATATTTAACATTTAAAGATAATACAGCATAGAAAAATTCAGCTGGAATATAAGTGGTGCTTTCTAATGTGTATTTCAATTATTCAACCTTTACAAATAGCTATACAAAGGCTACAGGAACTAAAATATCAGGAGATTTTATTTATGCTATATCTGATTCAAATATTTATTTCAACAATACTGTATTTTCAAAAGGTAGTGGCAAGAATGGTGGTGCAATTTATCTCCTTGGATATTCTAATCTTACAATAGAGAATACTAATTTTACATCTTGTTAAGTAGATAACGAAGGTGGTGCTATTTATGCTGCTTCTTTTGATTAATTTGCCATTATTAACTCATATTTTTATGAAAACAAAGCAAGCATTCTAGGTGATGCAATATACGCCTCAAACTCCATAGGTTATTTTAGCATAAATTCCTCTAGTATTTTCAAATCAATTAATACTACAAACTTTATATATATTACATCAGTAGACACAGTTAATATAACGAAAAGTAAATTTTAAAGTAGTGCAACCTCCGAGTTGATGGCTGCTAACTATTCTGCCATATTTTTGGATAATATTTCTAAATTTTACTTAATAACCTCAACATTCCAATAGATTCAAACTTTGAGTAGTGGAGGATGTCTTTTTATTTAAGAAAATTCTAACAATAAGCTTACAACTAATACAGAAAGATATTTCATTAGTGGAACGAATTTCACTTAATGTTCCTCAAAGCTTGGTGGAGCTATATATCTCGATAATATCTAAGGGGCTGCTATTGGCAATTCCTCATATTTTATAAATAATAAAGCTTACATTCCTTCAAGCTAAGACCAGACTGATTATGATTATGGAATTGGAGGTGCTGTTAATTTTTACTGCTAATCAGGAGGTAAGATAATTCTCTTATAACGTTTTATTAGAAACCAAATGCTCTTTAAATATAAGTAATTCTTATTTTTCAAACAACTATGCATAAGTGAAAGGAGGTGCTATTTAATGGAATTATAATGAACCAAAGATGACATCGTTAACGTTCTCTGGAAATACTGCAAAAGTTTATGGAAATGACATATCAGCTGTATCAAAAATTTTAACAACTTTAACACAAGCATAATATGAATCTGTTTAATCTAAATTTTCATCCACTTCTATAACAAGAATCTTGGAAACTACTTTATATTCTTTAACCAACTAAAAATCTGGTGGCACTTTAGGTAATTTTATAATGAGAAATTATTGTTTTAGATTCACTTTATTTCGCTTTAATTGATAAATATGGACAGATCGTTTCTACAGATATTACTAGTAAACTTTATCTGAGTGCTGTTCAAAATTCTTCATTAAGTTTTGCTTCTACTTTTGAAACAGTTACAACTTTCTCTATTTCCAATGGAGCATTTATTGTAGACAGTTTAGTATTCGTGGCATAACCTAATTCAAGTCAAAGTATTATCACTATTACTAATTTTTTTAATAGCTTTCAATATTTCTACAGATGGTATTGATTTTACTATCCCTGACAATGCTCAGTATTATTCAGCATCAAGCTCTTAAACTTAAACTATTTCTACAACATCTAATTCATCGAGTTAAAACTTGTATGTCACTATCTCTTTAAGAGATTGTTAACCTGGCGAAGCACTTTTGTCTTCAGGAAAATGTTCAGATTGTGCAGCAGGAACTTATTTACTCACAACTCCAACAAGTGTTGTTAGCTGTAAGGAATGTTAAACAGACGTATCATATTGCTATGGCAGAAATGAAATCTATCCTAAAACAAATTATTGGAGAAGCAGTATATATAGTGATACCTTTCATAGATGTAGAAATGATATCGCTTGTCTGTAAGATAGTTATAATTGACAATTTATAGAGGAATGAATCCACCAGAAAATAATAGTTTGGGAGCTTGTGAAACTGGTTATTAAGGAGTTTTATGTACTGATTGCGAAATCGGATATTCAAGGACTGGAAATTATAAATGTTCACTCTGCCCAGATTCCACCTCAAATTCATTCAAAATTATTGCTTTATTTGCTCTAATTATAGGAGCTCTTGTACTACTAATAAAGTCTACAATTGCTGGAGCTCTTGAATAGAAAAACTATCTCTCTGTATTTATAAGAATATTGATGAATCACTTTTAATTGCTTGTGATTACAGCATCTTTTGATTTCGAATGGCCAGATTAATTGATAAGTTTCTTTAATTCAGTAAAACCTGTTTCAGAAGCAACTACCCAATTTATTTCTGTAGATTGCTTTATAGATACCAGAACAAGCAACTCTGATCCAGGAACAGTTAGATCTTTTTATTCAAAAACTATAATATTGGCTCTTGCACCATTAATTGTGGTTGCTACATGCATTATTACTTGGCAAATTATCTTTAAGATCCAAGATAGAAACAAAAGAATAAAGGACATTAAGCTACTAAAGGACAAAGATTAATAAAATAAGATGGATTAATACCAAAGATAAAACCAAAAAAATATGAAGCATTGTGATTCTTCAGAATCTCTTCCAGATATTAGTGCTGGGAGCAGAGACCATCTGCAAACTCAAGAACCTGATGGTAAAATGAACGAAAATGAAAAAGAAATGTAAAGGTAATTAAAACTTGAAAAAAAGGATAGAAGATAAGGAAGAATAATATCTTCAATTATTATTATATTGTTTTTCATTCATCCTACAATTACCTAATAAATGTTCAGTACTTTCAAGTAATCTCTTAATCGAATAATTATTTGAATATAGTTGCCAATCTATTGATGGAGTTTAAAGATTATATGAAGATTTAGCAGTTATATGTTACTAAGGTAACCATAATTATATAGCATATGGAGTAGCTCTTCCTTCTATTTTAATATGGAGTAATAATTAGTAATTTTAATTTTAAAGGTTTGGGTATACCAGCCTATGGTTTTCTCTTAATTTACATGAGAAGAAAAGAACTTTTTTTGGTAGAAGTCAAGGAAAAATATGGATTTTTATACAATGGTTATAAGTAGCATTCATTTTTCTGGGAAATATTTATAATGTACAGAAAAATTACTTTTATTTTCATCCAAGTTTTCCTCTCTTAAGTTGGAAAAATTGTCTAGGTAAAATCATAATTAAATTTAATCGATAAATAATTAGGCTCTTGTGATTATTGTTTTTATTGTATTGTGCTTGGTTGGTAATACCTTCAAATAACCATTTGATAATCACTATTTAAATAACCTTGAAACTTTATCGCTTTTGTCTTCCGCATTAACTATATATTGTGGACTATTTTACATTGCAGGATATGATGATTTATGTAAGTGTTTTATTCATTGACATAATTAGTCTATTTATCTAATGATGGTAAATTGTTCTTATTCAGTGTTATTGTTATTATTAATGTATGCTTTATGGGATACTGGGCATTGAAATTTTTCGCAGAATTGAGAGTTACACTTAAGAAAAAAGCACCAAAGGTTTATTTTGTGTTGTTTCTATGTTGTAATAAGAGAAAGAGAGAAAAAGAGTTATTAATTACTAATTATTTATAGAAGCATAATGAATTTCTTAAAAATTTTGATAGTCTTTGCGATTGTATTTTAATTACATATAACCCTATTTGTAGACTTGACAAAAAGTAAAAATCTTTATATTGATGGTTACATTCCTCCTGAAGATCAAGCATTACAACAGATCATAATGAAATTAAGCTAATTCAAAACTTAAATAGACAGAATAAAAAGTTATAGATAAATGGAAAATACTCCAATTGAAAAATTACTTCTTGAAAAAGAAATGAGAGTTGCTATTAGTAAAATACTTTAAAACTTAATAAAATTGTAGATTAATACAAATTAAGACCAAAAGTAGAGAATGAAACTGATCAATAGTACCTTGATAGAAAATTAAATATTGACTTTGGACCATATAATGACGCTTAAGAGGAAGATTTGTTTATGAAAAAAAGTCCTGCATTAAATCATCATCATAACTATTCATATGATGAAGAATTTCCAGGTTTAAATAATAACCTATTAAAAGAAAATCAGCAAGAATTGACTCAAAGTCAGTTAATATAAGAAAGTTCAAGAGAAAAAGTTCACTATTAAAGCTATTATTAAGCAAATAATGATCTTTACGAAGATGAAAATTTTGAGTCAAAATATAATAATAACAAATTAGTAATGATATAAAGAAAAAGTTAGCCAAATTCTCCAAGTAAAGAATCCATGATATAGCCATATAACATACCGTAAAGAAAGAGTTAAACGAGAAAAAATGCAGCTGCTTTTCACTTTAAAAATTCCATGTCGTAACCATATATTTAATAAATTGGTACAGTCAAAAACTATAGAAATATAAAATCAATATCAGAAAACAACTTGAATGAAAATAGTCAAAATAGTACTGTATATTTGAAGCAAGATCAACTATAAAGAAAACAGGAACATTAAGTAGATGAAGAAAAAGAATTCCAAAATGAAATGGTGAGACAGCTGAATGATTAGTCAGGATTAAGCAAAAGGTATGAAACATATAATTTGAAGCATGACTAAAATGACATCAATATAACGGATAATTTTGAAGATGTAGCTTTCCAAGCTAAAGTCTTATCTGGGCAAGGTAAAGTAGTCGATATCAATGAATAGCAAATGACTTTGGATATGATTAAGGATATGGAGAATTATAAAAATAAATTGAAAGGACTCTCAGGAAGTGGAATATATGATATCAAGATTGATTATAAAATCGGCAAAAATTAATAATCAGGATATTTCAATTAACCTGGAATTAATAAGCTTTTCAGAATGGGACCTAAATAATAAAGAGGCAAGATTCGCGACCAAAGACTAAGAAAATAGATAATCCGAACTTAAACAGAACAATATGAAAGCAAAGTTTACCCCTAGATAGATTTAAATGATATAATGGAAGAAGGAATAGAATTTTATGATGTTGATGAAGCGGATTAAAGACTTGCTACTGGTGAATAACATATAAACTAAGTGACAAGAAGTCTAGATCCAGATGTGATGCGCTAAAGAAGCTAAACCCCAGACTTATATGGTAGTTTTTAAATGGAAGATAATAGTGATTCAGAATCAAAGCAAGATTAATTTAAATGATCTTTTAAACCTGAAGATTTAAATTTAATTTCATAACTCAATTCTAACAAAATATCTCATTGATGGGGTTTTGGGGTT
>LASS02010723.1:0-11210 GCA_001272975.2 Laurentiella sp. PUJRC_G5 | reverse complement strand
AAAACCCCAAAACCCCAGAAGAATGGATAGTATGAATGATATAAAAAAATTAAAGTTCTCAGAATAATAATAATTTGAAAGATTAATAATGGCAAACGTGCACAGATTGGGTGACTACTAAAATAATAATAACTAGAATAATATGTATGGAAGACCTTAGTTTGGAGGTTAATAAAGAGTCAACAATGCCTTTTAAGAATAACCCCTGCTAGGTGGTGGAGGTGCAAATTAACAATACGTGGACCCCCGCAGAGAAACTTTCTTTGACATGCTGAAATTTACATTCTGTCCAACATTTACTATTTTCTCGTTCATATTTTTCATTACTCTGCTAGATGTTCTTATTTATATAACTACATTAATAGCAAATGCAGCTAAACAATATAGTCTTGATAATAATAACTTTTTGGGCCCAAATATTATGACATTAAATACTTTTGGATCAAACAATCCATGGAGAATGAGATATGATTACTAAATTTGGAGATTTATTACTCCTATATTCCTACATGCTGGATTTCTACACATTTTCGTAAATATCTGTTAATAAAACTTCATTTTAGTCTAATATGTTAAGTCAAATGATCATTGGATTTATGCTTGAAAGCGTAATGGGTCCTTATAGAGTTGGATTAGTATATCTTGTTAGTGGGTATGTATAATAATTATAATCAAAATTTACTATAGCATTGGTGGAAACTTATTCACAGCATTATGTTCTCCAGATAAACTTTCTGTTGGTGCTTCTACATCTATTTTCGGACTTTTAGCATGCTTGGTAATTTTATATAATTTATTTATTATATTTTTAGCTTTCATTAGTCTTTGTGAATTGGAAAGCTCTTGATAGATCTCCAGAGGTTAGATGCTGCCTTATCATATTTGTGATATTCCTCTTTTTATTTTCAATGCTACTTGCCTTTTCAGTATATTTTAAAGATTTTAACAAATAATTTATAGAGTTAAGAAAATACAGTAGATGTTTTTGGTCATTTAGGAGGTTTTATATCAGGATTCTTCTTTGGAACCTTAATCATGATTCATATGCGTTAACAAGAAGCTCGTCAAAGAAGAAGCTATGAGAAAATCTGCTAAATGATTGGTGCTGGTGGTGCTATTATCTTCTTTATATTGTGTTTTTCTTTGTTCTACACAGTAGTTCATCCAAGGTTCTAATTATGAATAATTATCGTTCAATCGCTCTTAATCATTAATTCTATAATATTATTATTTTAAGTTAAATGTCTGTTCTTTAGAAGAAAAAATCAGTCATTTTTGCTGAAAAACCTATAATTTTAAATATAGATGAACTTTAAGCAAATGGAAATTTTGATTATGATGATGATTATTAAATAGATAATCAGTAATCATCTAAATTTGCGGATAATAAATTATCTGATAGCTTTTTAGCTCCAAAATCTATTCTCAAAAAACAAGCTGGATAATCACCTTAAATTCAATAAAAATAGATTAGTAACAAAGTTCAATTGAGTTAATCAGTATCTACAAATTCTCTATTAGAAAAACCATAAATTACTTAATCAAATACTACTTGAGGCAAATTATCAGCCATAAGCAATATCAAATAAAGAATCTAAAAAGCTATTGATGAATCTAAAAGTGGAGCTTCTAAAATAAGAGGTGATGTAGTAAATGACTTGATCACTATTGAAGATCTTGAGAAAAAAGAAATTTAATAACTAAATCTTCAAAAATATCAAATGAAAGAAAAGGATGATTATGATGGATAGCAGCATTTAATGGATGGATTTAATCTTCCCATTGGTATTAAATCACCAGCTAAAACCTAATATAAGGATTCAGAGTTACTCTAATAAAGTAATCCTGGAGATATCAAGGTTTCTAATAAATTATAACTTCCCAAAATTTAAATTAAATCAAAGAAAGATTAGAATATACCTAATACTCTTCCCATTAGATCGGATCGTAAAAATTCTGCAGAAGAAGTAAATATGTAAGTGTAAGTTGAAAAAACTCATTTTGATGATGCAGAACTATTAAAAAGTGTGAAAGAAAGTATATAGCAATAAGATGTTATAATAAATCCTCCACCAATTAAAGCCACTCCAGTACAAGATGAAAGGACAACAACTGCTAATTCATAATAATCATAAATGAATAATGCTGACTAATCAAAAAGGAAATAAGTTTCTATAAAAGCTGAAGAACAAACCTCTAAATAGTAAAAAGTAACGAAGCCTCATTAACCAGCAATTACTACAAAGCCCTTCGTCAAATTCTTATCAACTAGTCAAAATTATAAACCATAAAATGTATAAGTTGTTACTGCAGATAAGCTTCCTGAATATTTATTAGATAGAGATCAGGAATTAGATAATTTAGAAAAGGAAATTTAAGCTTAAAAGCATAATTTGAAGTTAAATGCAGGAGTTATAAGTTAATCAGATAATGTCGGTTTAAAAGAAATTGCAATTCCAAATTATGGAAAGATGCAGATTAAGCCTGAAAATATTTTTACAGCTACAGCTTAAAATAATAAAAAGCTCTTTTAAGAAAAGTAAAAATATCTACTATAGCAAGTTGAGAATACCTAAGATATTATTAATAATTTCATGTCTATGTTTACAACAGAAGCATAACAACAAAATTAAATTGAAAAGCATCAATTAGAATTATAAAAAAAAGAATAGGAATCTTAACCTTTATTTGAAAACCCAAGAGAATCTATCAAAAGTTTTACTGAAAGTATTTCCATTTAAAAATCTACTTTAGCTGAGGTTTTGAAAAGAAGAGCAGCTGTATAAAAGAACTCTAATAGTACTACAAGTATACCTAGACTTAAAAAACTTGCTATAATGATTTAAAAGAAAGAATTTAATAAATACGATCCTCTATTTAATTTCTAAAATAGATATTCATCCAATAAAAATGCATCTGAGACAGCAGTATATGGAGATGTAGAGGAGTTACATAAACTAAAAAGAAAACATTAAAATATGTTAAAGGATGAATAAACTGATGAAGCATGTGTTATAATTAATGAGTATTTGCTTATTAAATATAATTTCAAGAATAAGTGGGTTTAATAACTAGATATTAGTTAAAATTTATTTAGTAAGTTTCCCTCTTTTTGTGATTTAAGAAATGGCTAGATATGCATTAGTGGTGGTATAAGTTTTGATGATAGTTAATATGTTTAAAATGCTTTACTATTTGATACAAGAACTTATCAAATTGAATAATTAAAAGATATGTCGGTAGCAAGATATAAACATTAAATGATTGAATGCTATGGATCTATATATGCTATGGGAGGAATTAGTAATAGAGGTAATTTACCTATTAAAATTGTAGAAGCTTATGATGTTAAATTAAGTTCTGAGTGGAGATGATGTGCATCTATGTTTATAGAAAGATCAGAATTTTTCGCTTAAACTCATCCCGATTCTTACTTTATTTATATTTATGGAGGTACTATAAAAAATGAAGATAAGTATGTGATTGAAAGATATAATACTAAAGAGGATTTATGGGAAATAATGAATGTAAAATTAACAGAAAAATTTGCTTTTTTTGATATTTTCAATACCTTTTGTTTATTGTTAGTGGGTGGTACCAACCAAAATTAAGCAGTAAAATCAAATCTTAAATAATAGATGTAATAAAGTATTGAATTAACATTGGAAGAAAAGCTTATTTAAGAAATGCTAGCAAAATAAACTGATGAATAAAAACCTATTTAAAAAATAGATGAGTATTAAAAATATGATACTAAACCATCAACAGTTATTTCAACAATAGATTAGAATAATTAATTAAAGTCAAGCACTTTAAGATAAGATGATTTTAGTGAAACAAAGAATCCAATATCCCTTACAGAAAGCCTTTTAGCTAAATAAAATAAAAGTTCTAGATTAAAAATGAATGTTAAATTGAACAGAGCCAAATAGAATACAGACAAAAGAATGTAATTAGGTACCTCAAGTTCATTACCTTCTTTATCTAATCATTAATCTCTGATAACACCTAAAATATCAAATTAGAAATAGATGCAATAGACATAATTAAATGACAGCTTTAGAGAGACATTGTCCACAATTTAAAACTTTGGTATAATGCCTAATGAACCCATAAAAACGAATTATTCAACAAATAAAATAAGTGGAGATGAACTGTTGTTTTTTCATTTCAGTAAAAATCAGCTATAAATTTATAAAGTATATCTTGATGAATCTGGAGAGAGTAAGTCATTCAAAAGCTTTTAACTTAAATCTAATGATTCACTCAGTCATATATGCTTGAATCAAACATAAGGGTTTTTACATATTTTAAGAAAGCATGATCCTTTGCTAATTGAATCTTTAGATATTGATTTAGATAGCAATATTGCTGAAAAATATTTAACAAGAGAAGAGTATTAATCAAATTTAAATCAGAGAGAAATAGATTAAGAGGCTTTCAAGTAAATGTATGTAGAAGTAAAATAGAAATAAATAGAAGATGAAGAAGCAAAAAGAGGAAGCATTATTCCACCTAATTTTAAAAGTACACTAGTGAAATAAGGAGAAGATAAGGATTAAGTGATTGAAGATAACATAATATAAAATGAGTAAAGGGTAAATTCTAAAAATAAGGATGCGAATAAATCCTAGAAAATCCCCAAGGATTAAAAATTCCTAGATATGGTAGAAGCTAATAAAAAATAAGCTTAATCATTAAGAGTGGACCTAATGATATTATAAATGTTGCAGAAAAGGAATAATTTAATAAGCTTATCAAAGAATGTGCGCTTAGTTTGTATAAAAACTACAAGAAAGAAAGTACCTAGTAAGATAGTTTATTAGTTCCTAATACTTTTTCAGGAAAATCAATAAAGCTACGGAGGAATTTGTGTATAATGTTTCAAAAAATCTTGATGGCAAAACATTCACTCTGCTAATCAAATATCTCAATGAGTTAAAGACAGATGTTTTGGAATAACCTAATCATAAATTAACCCCAGATTCTTTCCTTATTTTCCTAGATAAGATGAAAAATATCACGCATTCTGACTAATTAAATGATTTGCTTTTAAGAAAAATGTGTAATATCAATATTGGTCAGTTAGATACTAAGACTCTCTTAAACAGCTATCAAAAGAACTCAATTGATTTTAGATTTGAAGAAAATCTAAGAATGGATGAAATAAGACAATTCGCTAATGAGGTAATACCAAAGCCTAGATTCATATTTGATAAATATAAAACAACACTGACTAATTCCTAGGCTGTTTAAGAAGATTAGAGCCAATAAAATAATAGTTTGACAAACAACTCTACCGATGAGGCTTCATAGAAGAATGATAATGATGAATATTTCTCATTTTTCAGTTCACATGAAAAGGTTATATTAAAACCAGAATCAAATTTCAAAAATGTAAAATTACAAGCTATTTATGTTTTTTCTAGTTGCGATAATTCATGGATTATTTGCCAATAGATTACTATATTTTATTGTAAAAGGGTTTTGAAAAAAATTTGGAATTCCAAAAGACCAATTATGTTTTCTTTAAGAATTTGCCTTTATTGACCAAAAGGCGTTCTTCAGAGGGAGGTCCCAAAGTAATAAAGAGTGTTACATTTAATGATATTTATTAAATAACTAATAGAGAATCTGGTCATCACCTATTAACAGATGAATTTGCTTCAGAAGAAATGATAAGTCATATTGAAAAAAGATTTGGATAATTAAAAGATATGTTTTACTTAAATTATAGTCCAAAAGAAATTTTAAGTGTTTTCAATAAATCTCAAGAAAAGAATATAAAAGAAGATTAACTCAAAGAATTTGAAGGGATTATTGAAAATACGAAGTAAAATTCATTAATGAAAACTTTTAATGATTAAAAAGAAGTAGAAAATACTCAATTTGAGGATTTGCTGTAAATAGCCTCAGAAGAATTTCTTTAAGCTTTAGAGGAGGAAGAAACCTAGAACAAAAACAAGAAATCTAAGAAGAGTTCTATTAAAATTAGTAAAGAATAATAAGAATAAATGATTGATAAAATCAAATAAAAAGATAGAGAATTGATGGGATTGGATAGACCAATCGTCAGATCAGGATTTATGGTCTTTTCATCATATGAGGATAAGCTTAAGATGCTCAATACTCCTCTGTTTTTATTTGGAATGAAATTACATTGCTAAGAAGACCATTTAGAGTTTTATGATGCTGATTTTTGCAATGCGATCTCCATAGCGAGTTCTGAATTTAAAGATTTAACTTTAGGGTAATGTTGTACTCTTATCAATGAATATTTACTGAAGAGTGGATTTGATTCAGATATCCTAACAGTTGGCACACTTAGAGGTATTGGTGATGATTTCGAATTGAGTAAAATCATAGTTAGAGACGATTTCAAAATATCCGTTAGGTTTAATAGTTTTACTGACGCCTTGAGGGCATTCTAGACTTTAACGAATATTAAAGATACACAAAGAAGGATCAACTTTAACTGTTTACTTCAGAATCCAGCTCCAAATTATTATGATGGAAAGTTTTCCACTAAATTCGAATCATGTATTAAAGATAAGTTTGATGGATTGCATAGCATCCTAGAAGTAGAAGCAGACTATGTTAAGAATTAATTGCAGGAAATATAAGAGGGAAAGAATTTAGTTTTGCAATAATCTAAAAATTTCTGAATTAATTACTATTCTTTATAATTTCTTAAATTATTTAAATCTAATAATCAGTTTAATGGAAAGTAGGGTTAAATCAAAACCAATACAATTGATTAATAAAAAGACATTAGATCAATATAGGACACTAACAGATGGAAGTTTTCCATTAAAAAGAGAAGAAAGGGAGCTCTATGAATAAGTAGATTATAATTTTATAACTTAAATTCGCATAGGCTATTCAAAGGGAGGGTAAAATATGGAAAAAGTCTAATAATATTATTGTGGGATATTAAAAAAGGTAAAAATAAGAATTTTGCTTAGAAATTCAATAGATATTTTAAGGTAATTGCTCAAGGTTCATACTTAGCATATTATAACTAAAAGCCAACTGTAAATCAAAAATTTAACTTTATATATTATTGTAGTCGAAGTAAATAGATTTAAAGCCGAATGGCGTTTTCGATATCTCTAAAATAATCAATATAAAAATAAAAGAACAAAAATAGTAAGATTATTAAGTGAAATTGCCCTTTTAAAATTATTTTTAGTTTTTCATTTGAATATAATGATAGAGCTTTCGATTTTTTCACAAAAACAAAAGAAGAAGCAAGTTCTTGGGTTACTTGTCTAAAGTTTTTGGCTGATCAGAAAGCTAAAGAATTAGAAACAGCCACATCCTCAAGATCATTATCATACTTTAGTGGCCTATAAAACAATTTGCTAGCTTAGGAATCGATTGTTACAAGAGAGAGTGAAGGATCAACAGATAAAAGAAAAAGTAAGAGTAGAACAAGAACTAAAGGCCACAAATTTACAAATATTGATGCCAAAGCTTTTGCATCAGTAGCTAATCAAAGTACATTCTAATCTATTATTAGCTTTTATTAATAGATCCATAACTTGTTTTAAATAAAGATAAAGCTTCTCTCAGTGAAAAAGCTTTAATAACCAAAGGAATATGGAATTATCTTAAAATTGTTAAAGAAAAGACATTGAAAAGCAGAATTTAATATGGATTTTTAAAGAAAAGAAGCAAGGGCAAGATAAAGTATTTCTCTAGTAGATGGTTCTTTCTTATTTCTAGCAGACCATTAGTAATTAATATTTTTGGCTTTAATATCTATAATTTAGAATTAAGAAGATTTTCTTGGTGATCCTGAAATACTAAATGAAAGTGTCTTGCCACCCTTACTTGAATTCGATGTGATTTATTACTTTCGAATGGACACACTTGATGATGCTTCAGGCCCTGCAGGAGAAATCAAAACCTTAAATATATTGAAAGTTGAAATTAAGAATATGAATAAATCTAAAGAGGAGGGTCATGCTTTTATTATAGATACTGGAAAAAAGTTATTTCACTTAAATACTGAGCATCGATTTGACCTTGAAAGATGGGTAGAAGCTGTTGAAATTTCAATGTAGACTTCCAAAGAGAGATAATTATCAATAACAGGAGCATGCAAAAATATATCATAAATAGTCACTCTTTATGATACAAATGAGGATATTTTAAAATAATAAATTGAAGATTTATATGATAAAAAGATACCTAAAACTAAGACTGACTGGGAAGATGTAGAATCACTATTATAAACATGTACAGACCTTAGTGATGATATGATTACAGTAAAAAATTAACTTATTAATATTTTCTAGACATTTGATGCTTGTTTAGCTTTGAAACCATAAAGAAAAGATATCATTGAACTATATATGAAAGTGGCTCATACATATATGTCTGAAGTTTTATCAAAATTTTGGGAAAGATAAGCTGTAGAATTAAATGTAAAATACTTTAATTAATTAAACTTAGCCTTATGAAACTCTTTCTTTAGTAGATTGGACTTACAGATACTATAGAGATTTAAAACGATTTGGCATTAATGATGATTCAGTGGAGAATGGATACCTTTAATTGTGCACTACATATGCTAAGAAAACACATAGCTAAATTATGCCCTTAGTTATTAATATTCTAAAAACAGTAATCCTTAGCTATTAACCTTATATAGGAAAAAGAAAACAAACAAATAGAAGAAGATAGATCAGGTTTTCTTTATACAAATGCTCCATATGATATTGTCAAAATATTTAGTGAAAGTTTTTAAATTATAGTAGTAAAAAGAATAAAAGAGCTTATTCTTAAAACATTAAAAATGTTCTAAGTTGTTACTTAATAATACTAAAAAGCTTTATCAAAGATACTAGAGGTATTTTATATCAATTATAAAGATATTTTAGAGTGATACTAAGCCTTAACATGATTTTATGATTGCTTAATGCAATAATTGCTTTATTTATTTTGAGTTAATGGAAGACTTATTATCTTAAGTTACGGATGTTTGCTCAGATGATGAAATAGAATCTCATTTTAGTCAAAGATAGATTTAATCATTCTTTCTAAAGATTTAATCTGTTTTACTGAATTAAATGACAAATGCAATATTTAAAGTCAGACTAGATTAGCTGTATAATAAAAACTTCTTAGATCTAGACATGGAATTAATATTAAATGAATCATTTAGATTCTTTGAGGATTACTCTAGTAAAATGTCCCGTTCAACTTCACGTTAAGCGTGGGCATGTTTCATAGAAAGAACAGTACTTTGCTACATTTAATGCATGCTAAATTCATCAAAGAAGATTAGATAAAAAAGTTCAGAAGAAGCTATAGCTAAAATTAAAGAAGATTATGAAAAAATTGAGAGGAGATTTGGTGAATTTATGACGACAAGATCAATGAAGAATGGAATTGAAGTATTAGATGATCTTGTTAGTTTCTTTGAGAGTAGCCCTGCATTTATTTCTGTTGCTTGCGAAAAACTTAGAAAAACACATGGTCCTACGTTTAATCTTAGTACAGTTGTATGAAAATTAATTTCCAAATTAATTATTTTAGAAAGCCATTTTGAACTTGAGAACTGATTTAGTAAAGGAAGAAAGAATTCAAGCAATAAAGATATGTGAAGAAATTTTATCAGCATTTAAAAATACTGATTATGATAATCCTAATAAAAGAGGAATATTTTCTAATTTGGATATTTCTCAGGCTGAATAAATTATTGATAAAGACAATAATTTTATAGAGAGTATCGATGCTAATGTTAATTAGCAAGATGATTAAAATGATGTAGCAGATATTGATCTTGAAGATTTTCTTAAGTAAGGAGGAATTGATTTAGAATAAATGGATGAAGATGATTAAAATAAAGCAAAATAAAGTGAAATTGATGATAAATAAGAAGATTAAGAAAAATCATATAATACTGATCCTGACGATAGAATGTCTGGATGGTTAACAAAATCTTCAATTAAAATGGAAAAAGAAGGAGAAGAAGATATTTTAGGTTTTATGATCAATGGAATAGGAAATGGATTAAAAATTGGCTTGAAAATTTTTACTGAAACCATATAAATAAAATAAAAAAAATAGTTTTTCGCTATTAAAAATGGAACTTTATATTGGTATTCTCATGAAAGAGCCAGAGAAGCTGAAAATCAAATTGATGTTAAAATTTCCAAAGCTATCGAAATCAATAAAAATGATCCTAAAGAATTTTACATCCTTATTAAGAAGAAATGCTATAGAATGCAATGTTAGCATGAATAAGAAGCTTAAAAATGGGTGAATAGCTTAAAATAAGTGAGAGATTAAGACCAAGACTATCTTAATATTAATAGGTATGAAAAACTTAAAATATATTCCAAGATAACTGGGAAAAGTATGTATAAAGATTATGATTAATTGCTTGAGATTTATGAAAATGAGATACATGATATTATTGAGCGTAAATTATAGGAATATTTGTAAAAGAAAAACAAATGGAAAAGTGTAGAATCCTCAATATAACAATAAGCAAAATCAGGTTTGAAAAAACAAAACACCTTAAAAAATAATGCATAGTAAGACATGAACCAATAAGTAATCTTTAAGTAAGAAGAGGAAAACTTTGTAAAATAATTACCTGAAACGACAGAACTTATCAATAAGCTAAATCCTAATGCTATAGATTTGTACCAAGCTGCCTTTGGTTAAGAAGACATTATTCATGCTTAGTAAATTTGCAAGAAAATATAATAACGAGCAGTAAAAAAAATCATGACAAAATCAATTGCTAAAGATGAATTTGAATTTAGCAAAGACGGTAATAACTCTAGATTCCCTTCTGAGGTAATGAATATGAACGAATATTGCGATTCAAGAACTGTATCAACTGATGCAAGACCTACTATCACCTAAAGTGTAAATGATAACGAATAAGATTAGGAAGAATCTGATGATTCAGATTGGGGTTTAGAAGATAATAATACGACCCCTTAGACTTAGAAGGGTAAGGGCATCTTGAAAATGGACATGTAAGGTATGTCATTACGAGGATTAGATATAGACCCTAATGAACTTATCAAAGAACCAGCATTATAATCACCTATGGGATCTGGCTAAGTAGTCAGTTGTTTTTCATGCTTCTCTCTCAGAAGTAAACGTAGGAAATGACTTTAATTATATTTTAACTATAGTAAGAATTTCCTTCAGAATTGTTTTTATGGGGTTTTGGGGTTTTG